>JANTNU010000008.1:20261874-20273405 GCA_024752395.1 Erythroxylum havanense
AGTTGATGGTTTTCAAAATCTGTTCGCAAATAGGAGAATTGAGTTTAAGCTTAGTGACTGGTTTGTACGAGTTCTTCCTTGAGCAAATTGTGAGCAAGTTTTGGGATGTATGGAAGAAAAAAAAATATACGTATATATATAGTAACGAATATGCATTGATCATTTTCCAATTAGGGTTCAATGAACGAACTATTCGGGGTAATAGCCACGCTCAAGGTTTCATGTTTCGCAAGAGAGTTGGGTTCCGGAAGCGGGGCCCAGCACTTTATACAAATGGGAAGATGATTATTCATCTCCTTCTCACCTTTCGTGATTTATTATTGGAGCATATGGTAACAACGACCATTTCATCTGACGCACGTCCTTAATTTAGTCAAGTTTCAATTCTAATATTAAAATTATTTTAAAATCTAAAAACACATTCCAAAATTAAAGTAATTATTTTCTTAATATGATTAAGATTAATAATTAAATTGATTCCTAATTAATTTTATAGAAGTAATTTCTAAAATTAGAATTAGCTATTTTTAATTAGAATTAAATTAATTAATTAGACTCTTTATAATTAAGAAAAGTTTTTTCTTAAATAATTAAGAAAGGAGTTACTTAATTAAAATTTTATTTTATTTTGATTGAAATGAATAAAATTTATTGATTGTATTTATTTAGAGGATTTATTTATAAATAATAAGTTTCTTGATTTATTAAAGAAGATATTTTCTTGATTAAATTTTGAAAAAGTGTTTTCATTTATTAATTAAAAATTTTAGCTTCCTTTAATATTTTGAAAATATTTTTCTAATTTATTAAGGAAAAATTTTCTAATTAATTAGGAAATCAATCTCTAAATAAATAATATAAATGACTTCTTAATTAAATTTAAAATTTTTAATTTAATTTTGAAAATAGTTTCCTTTAATTTTAGAAAATGGTTTTCTAATTAAGGAGAAGTAATTTCTAATTAGATTAGAATAGTTTTTGAATTAGATTAGAATATATAACTTATATAGTTTTGAAGGAGTTTTTCTAAATTATAATAAGTAAGAAGCCTGATTTATTGAAAATTGTTTTCAATTAAATTTTGTTAAGGAAGTCAATATATTTAGAAATAGTTTCCAATTAAATTTGAAAATTATTTTCAAATCAAATTAAATTTCAATTTGGAATAGGGTTTAGTTTATCTAGGAATCAATGTATTTAATCTAATTTAATTTTTCCAAAGAGTTGAAATTTTTATTTTAGATTATGAAGATCAATAACTAGAATCAAATTAAGCTTCATATTTTATGCATATAATTTGATTATGAATGAATAAGTTACATAATTTGATTATGAATGAATAAGTTACATTATGCATATATATATATATATATATATGATATTATTACATGGAATTTTGTCTTTAATGAGATGAACAAAATTAAATACATCTAGTATACATTGAGAATGTGATTGTTGTCTTCTATTGTTATAAGAATAAATATATATATATGATATTATTACATGGAATTTTGTCTTTAATGAGATGAAAAAAATTAAATTCATCTAGTATACATTGAGAATGTGATTGTTGTCTTCTATTGTTATAAGAATAAACTAGAGTTCTATTTATTATTAGGCTTGTTGAGTAAACTCAAGGTCTGTTTAACTCGAGTATGTTAAATTTTATGACAATGGGTTCTACTTAACTAAATTTGTTCTTACTTTTCTTATATTTATATTATGTTCTGAGTGGATTTTACCTTGCATTGTATAGTTGATACTAAGTTAGTGAACCAAATTTATTAGACATAGGTAATGTTTAAAAAGATTTCTCAACATCAGATAGCAAAATTTATATTTTTATTATTCAATTTTGTTATAATCCTTGTTGAGGATTTAGTGTTAAAGTTTTAGAGATAGGCCAAAATCATATAGATGACAAAATTTATTGACATTTTGAGATGAATAATATCTCATAAACTTTGATGACAACATGTAAGGTGTATATCAACATCATGATAGTAAGATATAAGATGTCGTATAGTATCCTAATGAAATTGTTTCACTCAATTTACCCTACTAAAAGCATATTTGTGGACTATAATTAAAGGTATTTGTTATACAATCATAATAGTTATCATTAGAAGAAAATGATTGCATGAATTTTCTAGCCTATATGTGATATGATAGAGATCGTACGTATTTCTAATTCATGCTTATCAGTACTTGATATTGAATTTAGATTTAACATTATTATAATGTTCAACGCATAATAGGAAATAGATTGTTGATTAAAAATAGTTGATCTAAGTTTACTCAAATATTTTGTATGTGTTAGATCAAAGGAGACTTATGTTTAACATAATTGGCAAGAATACAAAGTTGGATAATCAACACTATTCTTTTATGTCATGTTTGTTAAATCAACATGATGAGAATCATAAAGTTACATATAAGGACATGTGTATCTTTTTGATTATGAACTGTACGAAACTTATGAAACTTTTTAAGTATTCATTCGCAAACCAAACTATTAGTTTTACGTCAAAAACTGCAAGTATACAGGTCATTACTTATAGTTAAAAACAGATATTGTCCCATAGAGATTGATGTTAGACACCACTCAATTTAGGTTAAGCTTTGTTTAAGAAAATGATTTTGAAAGATTAAATGCTGGAAATTAAACGAAAATTAAGTAGACTAGTAATGAACAACCAATTAAGGCAAAGTGCAGTAATTTGATGGCCAAGGTTTAAAATTAGGAGTTACTCTATCCCTAATTTGCTTTCCTCTTGTGCTCTAGATCCAATTACGCTTGACCCAAGATTTTCTAATGTTTAATTACCCTATCTCAAGGCATAATTAGCTGACCCTAATTGAATGGATTAGAATTAGTTATGCTATCTCTAGACTTATCAACTTCTTTTAATCCTTCAACAAGATTTTAACCACTCCTATAGGTGATTTTAAGCAAATAGCTAAGATCTCTCTTCAATTTTTTAGAAAAACCTTAATATTTATTAGGACCATTAGGAACTAACTCTCATTACACTACCCAACCCAAATACCCACACTCACCCTCTCGGTCTATTGTATGGTATAAGCACAATAAATATCACAAAACATCTTTCATTGCAACCAAAACAACAAGACTTCCATAAATAGTTCAACAACAACTCCTACAAGGTGTTTAGCTACTCATAATCATGAACAAGCCAACAAAATACATGTTTTTCAAACTAAAATTCATAAAGAGAAAAGAATAAAAGTTAGGTAAATAACTCCTCTCTACTTCAAAAGGTTGTAAAGATTCTGAATCTTGATGTTGTCGTCACTATTCCAAGGTAAATTCTGTGTTTCCCTTCTTTGGCTAGCCTCTAAAAGTCTTACCTTTCTATTTTTGGTGTGTCTTCTAATGGATGGAGGCTCTTAGGGTTTAAAGACTTTATATATGTCAAAAGGAGAGTCAAACCACTTAAAATCCTATGTTTAAACTAATCTTAGCAAGTTCCATCTGTCACCCCCATTCTCAAGGGTGACAGAGAGTTGGTCATCTGGTACGATCGTGACAGAGAGGTGGTCATCTAGTAGTCACATGATCAGACACTACTATCTGACAACTTTCTACACTGTTCACTCTTTTGTCCATTACTTCTTCCCCAGACCTCTGATTGACTTAAAATTTGAACAGCAAGCTCCTCACACATTGTCCTTCCTTTCCACCAGATTTCATCATCATATGAATTCTCTAAGTTTGCCCAGTGGTGCCATTAAATCTACTATACCACAACCACAACTACAAATTTGATACCTACACAATTCATCAACAAGGTGCATCAATCCATTTTATAAATGGGCTTCGAAAATACCCTTAAACACTAAATAATGTAAAAGAACAACAACTAAACACTTAAAAGATCAAGAAAAGATGCAAAAGATGTTAAAAATCAAATAAAATAAAACTAAAAAACATAAAGAAACACCTAAAACATATGAAAACACACTAGAATCATAACCTAAAAACACACTTATCAAATTCCCCACACTCAAACCTTTGCTTGTCCTCAAGGAAAATCAAACATAGCCAATCCATTCTATCAATTCATCATCATAAGGATTAAAAGCATGCAATCTTTCAAACTTCAACCACTCGAATGTCTAATTACTACACACATTATGACTAGTTTTCATCAGCATACATAAACAAACTCAAGGTATGACACTATCGATCAAAGACAAGCATATACTCAAAATGGATCTTCCTTACGGAATTCACTCATTTCACTTAAGTGTTTAAGGTTAGTGTTTCGGTCAAGACTCCCTATAGGAAAGTACACAACCATAAACTTGAAAATACACCAATTCTTCTCCACAGAGATTAATTGCACACATAGATCAAAAGGACTTTGCTAAGGGTTGTAATGAGGCTAAGGTTTAAGGTATGTCAAAAGGGGTTTGAGGGCTCATCACAAGCACTCATAGAATACTAAGTATGCAAAGGGACACAAAATGATTTCTAAGACATGCAAATGGAAATAACTAACTACTCCGCACTTATTGTTGCTACTATATGTTATTTTTTTCCTTTTTCCTTTTTCTTTTCTTCTTTTCTCCTTTTTTTGAACAATAATAAAGAAACACAAACTAACATTAGCAACTAGATGTAATGGACTCTAAAAGTAGCGGTACAAAGAAAGCCACTCAAAGTGTCTTAGAAAAATTGTAGTCAAGAATCCTAAACTAATTCAAACTTAGCACTTTATTAAACTTGTGATAGGGTAGGCAAATGGAGTTTAAGGTTTAAAATGAGGTGTTTTCTAGAAACAAAAAGGTCAAAGGCTCAAAGGGGTTTGTAAGGGACAATGTCATAGGTTGTTCATTTAAGTCAAGGGCTAAAAGAACGAGGGCCTTAATAACTTCTATTTAGCAAGCATCTAGTAGATTCAAATTGGTTTAAGGCAAGTTCTAGGGGTACTACCTATGGGAGTATCACACAATCAAGAAAATGATATGAATATGGAATAGAGTCATATAGGCTCAACTCCTCACTTAAGCTCAAATGAAAATCCATCATATTTCTAAACTTCACCTAATCACTCAAATATCAATTTATGATTAAGCCTATGTAACCAACTACTTAAGCCAATCTGTATGGTTTACCTTCTATCCAAATGGCCTAATTCAATCTTCAAGCATAAGACTCAATCTTATTCCGACTACTATGATGGAATCTCAAGGCAACAATTTATATCTCAAAGATTCAAATGCAGGGAAAATGATAAACCTAGAACTAGCAACCTACAAGATATGCCGTAATGCAATGCAAACACAATCATCAAATAATTAGCTACCAGGCTACCTCCTCAAACTTGAAGGACACATTTTCCTCAAATTGTGATGAGATATCTACAAAAAATAACATAATTACTTAGGCCAAAAACCACAACACAAAACAAGTACGAATGTAACAGCCACAAAAGAACTAGAAACAAAGAAACAAACAAACAAATACAAAAAAAAAACAAAAACAACTAAAGAGGCAGTTTATAAAGCGTAGGGAGAGGGCAAAGGTGATGGGGTTAGAGATTGCATGTGGAGTCCTTACATCTCCTAAAACTTGTGAATTTTCTTTTTCAGGTACTATTATTGGCAGGCTATCAGTTGCATTTACTCATTCATTTGGTCGAGTTCCTACTGTGTCTTTCTAGGAGTGTGTATACTTTCTCCCAACCTGTTGGCCCCTCTAATTCCTCACTTGATTTATATGAGTCTAGAGAAAGTCTAGAACTTAAAGCTCCACCGAAAACCTATGCTTGATTGCAGTGTGTGTCTGAGGATCTCAGAGCTCTATGTTGTGGTGTAGTAGTATCTTCACTCATCTTAAGTATGGTTCATCAAAATACTTATAAGAAATAAGGCTTAGTCTAGTAAGATCAATCTTAAAATGTTGAGCCAAAAAAGTGGCTAAATACCCCATTCATATGGATGTTCTCTTCCTTGCCACAGATTAGATCAAAGATTGAGAAAAATAGGAGAACATGTTAGGTTTAATCTTTTCATCTAAGCACCATAATAAAAACAACTCCCTAGTGGAAAGCATAGTATAACACATGAATTTGTGTAAATGGAACTGCCCGTGACTAAGAATGTGAGCATTCGATGCATAATCAGGTAAGTCAGTTAAATACTTCCAATAAATGATAGATGAGAAGTCTTGATGGTAATCTTCTATCTGTGGCTTAGAAAAACCAAAGAGTTGGCTTAACAACTTCTCATCCAAGCTACTGGCCTAGCCTCGTAGTCTAAACCAGAATATACTTGGTTTACTATATTCAAACCTCAAGGAAGTGAAAAACTCAAGTGTCAGTTCACAAAAAATAGGGTAATCTATATGCACATATTGTCCCCAACTGCCTTTACTACATAATTTCAGCAATTTATCCTTCAACCCTATTTCTTCTAATAGATCAAAATCCAAATATCGTGCTATATGAATGGTTCTAGTTTTGAGAAGAGCATACCTATCACCTCGCTCCTTGGAATAAATGGGGAAAAGGGGCATTATAGTTAGCTTCAATATCTGCACTATTTCGGCCTCCCACCTTAGCTTAGATGGGTTCGACAATTTTTCTACAAAGGGTCTTTGTTCTTGGGGGCATAATGGCGTGTAAACCTGCACGAAACTTGAGAAAATGGAGGGAAGGAGGGGAAAAGAAAAGTAAAAACAACACAAATCTGCACAAAACTGAAGGTTTTGATGAAGAACCTATTACAAGATTTGGTGAAAATTTGGAAAAAATGAGTAAACTCTCTCGAAGAAAGACTATGGGGGTCGAAACTGGAGAGAGAGGGTCATAGGGAAAACAGAGAAGATGTGTTTTAGGGTTTTATAAAAATCTGTTACTCGCCCTACATGATCATGCTGGTGCACGATTGTGTGCCCTTGGTGGTTGGAGGGTTCTGTCACCCTCATGCTTGAGTATGAGGGTGATAGGGGGTTTCACTCAAACTTGTCCTAATTCACTCCAAATGGCTTCCAACTTGGTTCTAAGTCACTCTAAACTTGCAAATTCAAATTTTAACATAAAAAAACTACAATGAAACTCAAGAAACAACACTCAAACTCAAGAAAAGACAAGATTAAGCAAAAAACAACTTGAAAACTAAGTAGCAACAACTTAAAAAACCTAAGAACTAACCAAAACATGCTTCATTTAAGGTCATAAGTTTGATAAAAGGTCAATTTAATCAAGAAGAGTAAGGGAAAGGTAAGAAATCACTTCCATTTCAGGAGAGAGATCTCCTCTAGTGTAAAGCTTGCATCGATTTCCATTGACCTTAAAGGCTTCACCCTTGATATTCCCCAATTCTATTGCTTCATGATCAGATACTTAAAGTACCTTAAAAGGTCCACTGCCCCTTAACTTGAGCTTTCTAGGAAATAAGTAAAGGCTTGAATTGTATAGAAGCACTAAATCCCCACTCTTAAACTCCTGATTCTTGATGGCATCATGCCATTTCTTATTTTTCTCCTTGTATAACATGGCATTTTCATAAGCATAAAATCTCAACTCTTCCAATTCATCAATTTGTAGTAACCTCTTCTCGCTCCCAAGTTTCCAATCTATGTTCAATTTCTTTATTGCCCAATAAGCCTTATGCTCTAATTGCAAAGGTAAATGGAAAACCTTCCCATACACAAGTATATAAGTGGTACCTATAGGTATTTTGAAAGCTGTCCTATAAGCCTTAAGTGTGTCATCCAACTTCAAAGTCTAATCCTTTCTTAAGGCAATCACTACCTTCTCTAAACTCTTCTTCAACTCTCGATTCACCACCTCCACTTGGCCACTACTTTGTGGATGATATGGGGTAGCCACTCTATGGTGAGCATTATACTTTCTCAAAAGAACTTCAAATGACTTGTTACAAAAATGACTACCCTTGTCACTTATAATTGCCCTTAACACCCCAAATTGAGTGAATATCCTCTTGATGAAATGTTGGACCACCTTACAATTGTTTGTTAGAGTAGCCATAACTTCAACCCACCTAGAAACATAATCCACTCGAACTAAGATATAATTTTTACCCAGGGAGGATGGGAATGGTCGCATGAAATCAAAGCCCCACACATCAAATATCTCCACCTCCATGATGTTTGAAAGTGACATCTCATCCCTCTTTGATATATTTCCTACTCACTAGCTCCTACCATACTTCAACACAAAATTTTGAGTATCCTTAAACAAGGTTGGCTAGTAGAATCCACTCTCTAAGACCCAAACAGATATCTTATTTTCTCCACAGTGCCTTGCATAAATAGAACTATGACATTGCATTAACACTTAAGGTATCTCGACACACTTGTGAATCACACTATCAGTAAAAATCTTATATAGTATAGGTTCATCCCAAATGCAATGAGAAAACTGGAATAAGAAATGTTTCCTTTGTTGATAAGAAAGATCAAAGGGAAGAACACCACCTAAGAGATAATTTACAATATCTAGAAATCAAAGAAGAAAGGGTTTTCTACCATCATTAAGGCTTCATCAGGGAAGCGCTCCTTAATTTCCTCTTTTTCTTCTTTATTTTCCCCTTTAAATCTTAGTAGGTGGTCTGCTACAACATTTTCTGCTCCTTTCTCGTCTTTAATCTCAAAGTTGAACTCTTGGAGTAGAAGTACCCATCTGATAAGCTTAGGTTTGGCATCCTTCTTTGTAAAGAGATAATGCAACGCCGCATTATCTATAAAGACAATAACATATGAGCTTAAAAGATCTCACATGCAAAGACTACTATAAGCAACTACTTTTTCGTAGTGGTGTAGTTCAATTGTGCGCAAGTCGAGGTCTTGCTCGTATAGTAGTTGGCATGTAGTTTCTTCTCCTTCCACTGTCCAAGTACACACCCCACTATGTGGTCACTTGCATCACACATAATCTCAAAAAGAGATGACCAATCCAACATTGCCAAAATAGGTGCTGTTGTGAGTGCCTTCCTTAACCTGTTAAAAGCATCCAAACAATCATGTTGTACCTATCTCGGGACAATTGGCATAACTTTCACTAGGAATATTGGATTAAGGTATTTTTTAGACAGTCTCCAAGAGAACTTCTGGATCTACAACTTTTATGAAGAACTTCAAACAAGATGTTTTCATTTGGAGGGTCAAAACATGAGCTGTGTGAAACTACATGGGCAGACTATGTAACCTTCGGATCTGAAAATTTTTCTACATCAGGAATACACAGCCAGTGTGAATATGTAGGGCCTGACTGTGTAACCTTCGGGTGTAACGAAAATTTTCACCCTCCAAGACCCCTTCGATGGATCCTAACTCCATTCTAACATCCCTTTTACTCATAATCTCCACAAATTCACCTCTTCTAGTACAATATCACTTCATTCACTATAGTTGTTCTGTATGTACATCCTCTCAGACATCCTAACTTGTAATGGTCATAACTCTCAACTCCGATATCCAAAAATCACATACTTTATACCGTTGGAAAGCTAGAAAGATAAGCTACAACTTTCACACAAACAACTTTGGCTAATTCTACCTAAATGGATGCAGTGTTTCCTTTGAGTTCAGAACACAATTTCGACTAAGCACTTTTTGTTAAACTCTTGAATCTCACCTCGAATGATTCATCACATACAATATTTCCAACTCTAACATGCTATTCTAATACTAACAACAATTTGAAATCTCAATAAAGAAGAATATGCACATACACATTCCACTTCCACATCCGTTATACTCAACCTTTAAAATAACATAATCATACATAAAAAGGAACTTCTCAATTTCTCATTATCATTTCTAAATAAGTAAATGTTTGAACAAGCTTTACTTACATATAAACATACATATCAAACTTAATAAAAAATACAAAAGGCTGCTTATGTTTGATATGCCTATAAAGCTATCTAAAATAGTCACTAGCTTAGTACAAAAGATTTCTATCTATCTTGAAGTTTCTGAATGCCTTGCAAGGATCGCTAATCTTCTTGTTCTGCACCTGAGGAGGGAAAATTATGGGTTAAGCTACACAGCTTAGTGGCTAATATATTTATAGTCATTGGCCACACAATCAAACATATATGAATATTCATATAGGCATACATGTCTTGTCTTAATCCGGCAATGAAATTTCAACATTCACAATCCCAATTCACATCTCATAATTCAACACATCATCACATAGAACATATTAGATGTAATTTATCATCAAAGCATAACACTCAAATTACATCATAACTTGACATATCAAAATGTAAATGCACAAAAAATTGGCTCTAGGGTTCCGTGGAACAAAATAGAAAAGCTGAAGTTTACACCGTAAATGAAACGAGTCCACTTTTTAGATCTCGTGAGCCACAAGCGGGCAGCCCGGAGAAGGCTTTATGTTGACGTGGTGTGACTATGAAACAATTTCACTATTGCCCAAACACAATCAACTTTCATGCTCAATTCAATTAATCACAAATTCATATTCTCGTGCTTTTCTTCTTTCCATTCAAACCAAAATACCATGATACAATTTCAAGGCATACATGATCATACTCACAATTCAATCATATCAAAATGTCATAAATCTTTCAATGCATAACATGAAACACATTATAGCAATTCACAATTTGGCAATTCAAGCATATACACATATATATAGGCACATTGCCCATTTACACAATAACCACAAATATTTTACCCACCTTATAACTCTTGAAAATTCAAACTCAAATTAGCCCTTCCCTTTGCTCTTGGGTAAGTTTTTCTTGATTTCCTTAAAACAAACCAATTTCCCATTAAAATCTAATTTAATAAAACCCCTAAAATTTCAAAATCATAAGAAATGAAGCAATTGCTAAATTGGGTTTAGCATTAACTTACCCATGGTCTATCTAGGTTAGAAAAGCCAAAACCTAGTTTAGAAACCTAACAAAATCAAATGGGTCTCTCAATCATCTTCTTCCTCCATTTATTCCCAAAACATTTTTTTCTACTTCCTTTTTCAAACCAAACAAGAAAAAAGAGCATGGAGCTTACCTTAACAAGATGATTCCTCTTTTTTTCTTCTTCTTTCCTTCTCTCTTCTCCCACAATTTTTCTTCTTCTTTTTCTCTACCACATTTTTCTCTCTTCCTATCTTCTCTCCCATTCTCTATTCTCTTCTTCTCTTTATTGTAACATCCCATTACTGTCAATAAGGGTATTATGGTAATAATGGGATAGACTGATAGAATTTTACCGCATTCATTGACTGAGCATATTACTAGCCTCTGATCATAGAGGAACAGATTTATTGCATATGTATTTATCCAGAGGAACATGCATCCATGATTTTTCGGTATTTAATTGTGAGCTGGAACTGACTGAATTGACTGAATTCTGATCCGAGAACTGACTGAAACCGACTGGATTAGAATTGATTGAGAAATTGGGATTTAAATGGGAAATTGGGAGTTACTGAGTTCAGATGACTGATTTAGAACTGTTTCCGAGTGATTGGTAATTTATAGAGGCTTATAGGAAATTT
>JANTNU010000008.1:20329788-20346622 GCA_024752395.1 Erythroxylum havanense
AGTTAAAGACTATTATATTAAGTTAGTATTTTTGGTAGGCCCACTGAGCATGTTATCATGGAACATACTTCACGAATTTTTGGATTTTTATTTGATTTAGCGTTGTTATATGACCATAATTATTGGATTTCATTTTGGATTGTTATGACTTTCAGCCCCGGGACTTTGGGGTATTTCTTTTAAATGACTATGCACATGATTTTGTTATAATTTGCATGTACGAAATGAATTGTTATGCGAATGTTGGGATCGGGTCCGACGTTTCGGGTCGCTCGTTGGGGCGCAGCCCGAGGGGTCGCCTCGGGATTCGAGTTACGAGGCTCGGGCCCAACAGATAATGGTGTAGGAAAAAGGTGCAGAAATTTAGTGATGAAAATATATGTATATAAATGTTTTCTTTTAGGTGTTAAGGATGTTTTTAAGAAAGGTTGGTTATAAAAATGACGTTTTAATGAGAATTGAAAGTTGATAAATATAGAGATGAGTTCATGACTTAATTTTGTGTATAGAATGAGTGCAAAAATGTAAGTGAAAGAAGCATATAAATGTCTTTTGGAGAGAATCTAGAATGAAGCTTGAAAAATTGATCATTAGGTAGTGCACGATCGTGATAGAGAGGAAACATCAGAAATAGTGCACAAGTAAAATCGTGACATAAAGGAAGTATTGAACACGATTGTGATAGAAAGGAATTATCGGGGAGTTGCATGAAGCACGATTATTATAGTGAAGTGTAATGCTTTTTGAAAGTTTTAAACACCCTTCACTCTTTTGACCATAATGTCTTCTCCTGGCCTCTGATTGACTTAAAATTTGAACCACAAGCTCCTTAAACATTGTTCTTCCTATCCACCAAATTTAATTTCCATCTAAATTCACTAAGATAGGATCGATTAATGATTGAATGGTGATTTTATAATAATTAAGTGTATTTGAGCTATAAACGTTAGTGTATGATTGAGTGATGAACTTAGAAGAAATTTGTTTCTTTGAGGTGTAAACCTAAGTTCAAGTTAAACATATATGAGTTTTGAAATATGAGTAAGCATAAGATGTGAATTAATGTAATATACCCGGGATTGTCATTAAGCATGCATTGTATATAATCCATAAATACATATCTGCATAAATGAGTGCTTATATAATTGTGCAAAGTTATGATATGTGTAAATGTGTGTTTCATGATATAAAAGAGCAATTAAAGCGACAACATCTAGACATTACTGGGACTTTGAGGCAATAGCTACCTGGAGCAAACTGTAACCTAAATGGTCTCACTTTATTAATTGTTTATTTTAAATTATGTATTGAATTATTATGTGAATGTGATTATGTTGATTCTGAGCATTGAATGTCTGAGGTATTTGATGCATGAATAATATATTGAAAGTGCTCCTTGTTTGTGAATTTGATGAAATAACTGATACTCAACATTATTGTTGAATGTCAGACCAAGGTCCGATGATAAAAGTAAATATGAATGTGAAACTGAAATCAAGTGACTGATTGAAAATATGTGAACATGATCCATTTCATTGCATGAATGCATGACAACATTAGGGTTGTTATGATCGAAGTAGCCACCGAAAAAGAGCTTAAAGCTCAGAATATGATAAGAGCATCTAGCTCAATTATTAATATACCTGGTATCCACTAAGGGATATAGGATAATATATAAAACATGCCTAGTATCCATAAGGGATATGGGACAGTAAAAAGGCACTCAGTCACAACAATGTAATAAATGAAAGTGAGTCTCATGAGCATTACATATAAAATTGATATGTATGTTTCAAATGATCAAAATGAACTGTTTGACTGCTCCGAATGTGAAATGTGAAATAAGTGATATGTGATGCTAAATGATTATTAGTGAAATGATGTGAATTACATGATTACATGAACTATATGTATTATGTGTTATGTGTTATATATGAGCCATCAATGATGGGTAGTTGAGTTCACAAAACTCATCAAAATTGTAACATTAATAGTTCAGGTTCGAGAGAGGATACTAGTGATAGAGAGACTCTAGAAGAATTATAGTTTTTGTAGTTTTGGATCGAAGAAATGGCTCAATAATCGACTAGCTGAGATTGGAGAATTTAAATAGAATTTTTGTATAATTCTTCATATATGTAGCATGTTCTGTATATATGGATGTAAACTCTGATTAGTTTTTGATAATATACATATATGGATGTCATTGTAAAGCTACAATGTACATATTTGGTTCGATAAAATGAAAATAAGGAATTGTGTTTTTAATTATTGTGACATTTACGCATTAAATGATGATGTTATGATTAAGTTAGTGTCGTGATTGCTCTAGCATGCCACCCTTATGGGGTATGTACTCGAATATCTAGTAATGTGTTGGGTATGTGTCCTGTGAGAGTGGGGTGTTACAATTCTTAGTATCAAAGCATGGCTTGGCATCAATAGGGATAGATTAAGCATATAGACATGATATATAGTGAGAAACTTAAATAGTAATAGCTATTATTGTCTATTATAGGTCATCCCACATAAGTGATCAAGTGGAACAATCAGCTGACCTAGAATCAGTAGGAGTCAGTATAGAGTCTTTTGTATCTCAACCTGAGAGAATGCCTCTGATAATTCCCAAGAGAAGGGAAAGGAGGTATGAAAGACTGCAAAAATAGGGGGCTGTGGATTTCTACTGAAGTACATACCCTGCAAGGGCCAAAGGATAGCTAGAGAGAATGAAGAGGATTTTCGATTAGATGGATTATGAGTCAAACGAGAAGTTCAACTATACAGTTTCCCTGCTGCAAGGTTCAGTATACCAATAGTGGAAAACTGTTCCAGACGGTACTATCAGGCCTTGTAACTTAAAGTGGGAAGACTTTCTGAAGGTATTCAAGGAAAACTACATGCCCAAGATCTACTTAGACAGAAAGATGAAGCAATTTATGGATCTAAAGTAGGGCAATTATTCATGTTAGAATACGAGATCAAGTTCAATGAATTGATGGGTTATACTACTACCTTGATTCCTACCGAGGAAGACAAGTGTAGGATATTTGAAGATGGGTTAAACATGGAGATTAGGATAAGGTTGGCAATCACCAACTTGAGCAGTTTCATTGAGTTGAGAGCTGTCTCGATAAAAATTGAGCTGTTATTAAGAGAAAGATAAACAGAGTATAGGTAGGAGTTTAGAATGAAGAGGCCTAGTGAATTTTAGAGCGGTTCTGGCAGGAATTTTAGCAAGTGTCAGAATCAGTCTTCTAAACCACTGACTCGATCGAGACAGTCTGGGTTTAGGCCGAGGGGTGGCTTTGGCTACAATGGTAGAGGTCAGGCATCGAAAGGACATACTACTAGAGGCAACCACCACAGAAGCCTAATTATGAGCACTGTGGAAAGAGACATGGTGGTAAATATTGGACACTATCAGGAGCTTGTTTCAGTTGTGGCTCTCTTGAGCACCAAATCAGAGATTGTCCTACCATTGTTGGAGCTTAGTTTGGTGTGAGAGGAGGAGTAATTGAAACTATTGTTTAGCAGAGCTGAGCTAATAGGTCTAGACAGAGAGGTCGTGGCAGAGGCAAAATGAGCTCTGGGATTCCTACTATCAGGATTAAGGTGCGGAGCAACCAATCACAGTCTTAGGCTTGAGTGTATGCAATGACCAAACAAGAGGCTCAAAATTCTCTGGATGTTGTTGCAAGTGTGTTGCTTATTTTTGCTTATGAAGCTTTTACATTGTTAGATCCTAGATCTACACACTCTTTTCTCGCACCGCATCTAACATCTAGGTCTCATTGTGATATAGAACTGTTGAAACATGGATTAGGTAAGTACACCAATAGGTGTTACCACAGTAATACGATAAGTCTATAAGAGGTGTTTGGTTCATATTGATCAGGCAGAATTGGAGGCAAATTTGATTATATTAAAGTTAAGGGTGATAGATATTATCCTAGGCATAGATTGGCTCACTGCTCATAGGGCTATCATAAACTACTATACTAAGGAGGTGATATTAAAATCTCCTAATCAGTCGAGAGCAGTTTTTTGAGGTATTAGTCAATCAGTTCCAATCAAACTGATGTCATTCGTGAATACTTTGAGGTTGAAGTAAGAGAGATGTGAGGCTTATTTGGCCCACGTCATTGATACTCGAACTAAGTAGAATATGCAGGACATTCCTATTGTTAGGGAATTCCTATATGTGTTTTCCACTGAGTTATCTGGTTCACCTCCAGATTGAGAAATAGAGTTCACGATTAATCTGGTTCCAAGTGCTGCTCCTATACTATTCCTATATATAGGATGGCACCTATGGAACTAAAGGAATTGAAGACTCAGTTGTAAGAGTTGTTAGAAAAGGGTTTCATTAGACCCCATGTATCACTTTTGGAAGCTCCAATATTATTTGTAAAAAAGAAAGATGGAACTCTAAGAATGTGCATCGATTATAAGCAACTGAATCAAGTAATAATGACGAATAAGCACTCGTTGCCTAGAATTGATGATTTGTTTGATCAGTTGCAAGGAGCTCAGGTATTCACTAAGTTGAACATAAGATATGAGTACTATCAGTTGAAGATAGCAGAAGATAATGTACCGAAAAGTGCGTTTAGGAGCAACTATGGCCACTTTGAGTTTTTAGTAATGTGGTTTGAGTTAACTAATGCCTAAGCTACATTTACGGATTTGATGAATATGGTGTTTCATCCCTACCTGAATCATTTTGTAATTGTGTTTATTGATGACATCTTAGTGTACTTAAAGAGCAGATAAGAGCATGTTAAGCACTTGAGAGTAATCTTACAGATTATGACAGAGAAACAGCTATATGCCAAATTCAAAAATGTGAATTTTCGCTAGATCAAGTAGTATTTTTGGGTCACATGGTAACTGGACAAGGGATACAAGTGGATCTAAAAAAAGATAGAGGCAGTAATGAAGTGGGAGGCTTTCAAGAATGTATCAAAAATTCGGAGTTTCCTAGGATTAGACGGATATTACCAGAGGTTTGTCGAGAGGTTCTCATTGATTTCAGCCCTTCTGACTAAACTTTTAAGGAAGAATGTAGTGTTTAGATGGAATGATGATTGTCAGAAGAGGTTTGAGGAATTGAAGCATGGGTTGACTATAGCACCAGTGCTAATTATTCCATCAGGAACTGGAGGATGTGTAGTATACAATGATGCTTCACATTAAGTGTTGATGCAGTATGGCAAGGTGATAGCCTATGCATCGATATAATTAAGGTCTCACGAGATAAAATATCCGGTATATGATTTAGAGCTTGCTGTAGTTATCTTTGCTATAAAGATATGGAGACATCATCTGTATAGAGAGACATTCTAGATATATACTGATCATAAGAGCTTGAAGTATCTATTGAGTTAGAAGGAATTAAATATGAGACAAAGGAGATGGATAGAGTTATTGAAAGACTATGACTGTATGATTGAGTATCATCTCGAAAAAGCTAACGTGGTGGTAGATGAATTGAGTAGAAAGTTGAATAGCAGTGTAGTTTAGATTCAGTTATCGAGATTACCAAGCTTAATTCAATTGAGAGCTCTAAATGTGGAGTTGAATCTAAAGAAGAATGAGGCATTGATAGCCACACTAAGATTGAGGTCAATTTTGCATGACAAAATTAGAAAGGTACAAAATAAAGATTTTGATATGGTGAAGCTCATTGAGAAATTGAAAATGAAATCAGATTCTGAGTTTGAACTGAGAGATGAAACATTGTGACTGAAGCAAAGGTTGTATGTGCCTAATGTGGATGAATTGAGAAATTATAAAGGAAGCTTATATAGCTGCTTATGCTATGCATCCTAGTACTACGAAGATGTATAATACGTTGAAGCAACATTGCTGGTGGCTAAGAATGAAGAAGCAACTAGTGGAATATGTTGTTAAGTGTTTAACATGCTAGCAGATTAAGACTGAGTATTAGGCTTCAGTTGGGGAGCTACATGCGTTACCTATTCTGGAGTAGAAATGGGAACAAATTACCATAGATTTTGTAATGGAATTACCAAAGACTTCAAGGCAAAATGACGCAATATGGATTATAGTGGACTGATTAACAAAGTCAGCTCATTTCTTACCTGTGAAAGAGAATAACTCACTAGACCAGTTAGCCTAGAAATATGTGAATGAGGTAGTTAGACTCCATGGGGTTTCAATGTCTATTGTATCAAATAAGGATCCTAGATTTACTTCAAGCTTCTGAAAGAGCTTACAGTTAGCTATGGGTACAAAGTTAAAATTCATTAGTGCATTTCATTATCAAACAGATAGACTGAGTGAGAGGAAAATCAAGACTATTGAGGATATACTCAGGGCATGTGTATTGGAGTTTCAAGGAGCATGAGATCAATACATAGCTTTAATTGAGTTTATTTATAATAACCACTATCACAGAAGTATCGAAATGGCACCGTATGAGGCGTTGTATAGTAGGAAATATCGATCACCTCTATATTGGGATGAAGAAGGCTTGAGAATGGCAGAAGGCCCAGAACTAATTTAGGATATTGTGGATAAACTGAAACTAATCCGAAGTCAAATTAAAGCAGCTCAAGATAGAGAAAAGAGCTATATGGACTAGCACTAAAGGGATATGGAATACAATGTAGGAGACAAAGTGCTTCTAAGAGAATCACCTCAGTGGGGAGTGCTGAGGATTGGTAAAAGGGGAAAGCTGAGCCCTAGGTACATTGGTCCTTATTAGATCATTAAGAAGATAGGAACATTGGCATACAAGTTAGCTTTACTGAATAAGATGTCTCAATTACACAATGTATTTCTTGTGAGTATGCTCAAAAGATACCGATCTAATCCAATGCATGTATTACCAGCTCAAAAGATCTAAATAGCTAGTAACCTGAGTTATGTTGAGGAGCCGATCAAGATAGTGAGATATCAAACAAAACAATTGAAAAATTGAGTAATTTCATTGGTGAAAGTCTTTTGGAAGAATCACTCGAGTGAGAAAACAAGTTAGGAAATAGAGGTGCATATGAGGAGACAATACCCCCATTTGTTCAAACAATTAGGTAAGAATTTTGAGAACGAAATTTCTTAAAGAGGGGATAATTGTAACATCCTGTTATCCTATGTTAAGGGTTAATCCAAGTTGTAAGAAAATTGATAAATGGTGGTAGAAATAGCATTCAAATGGCAGTGGAAATTTTTATAAATGACTTTGAGATTTATTGACAAGTGTCATTAAAAATTGGGAGACAACTAGAATAGAAATTGGAGACAAATAGAATAAATAAATAAAAGACAAAAGAGAGATCATAAGAAAGTGACATGTGGCAAGTGATAAGTGTCACTTGCCAAGCCATGTCTTTATCCCATGATTTTTTTAACATTAAAAGACCATTAAAGTGTTTGGAATCTTGCTTTCTTCTTCTTCATAGCTTTCTTCTTCACCTTCTTCACGAATTTTCTCACCAATCTCTATTCAAGTTGAACCTATCTCTCTCATCTTTCACTTACTACTCTCACCTTGTCTTCTTCTTCATTTACCATAAGAAAACCTAAACATCCTAAGCTCTATGATGTTGTATGTGGGTTGTATGAGAAGTTAGGGCTTCTTGGTGTTCTTGAAGAGTTTGAAGATTTTGAAGCTTAATCAAGTAAGTAACATGTTAATTCTCATGAGTTGTATGAATATAAAACAAATATGGTGATTAAATATTATTAAATGATCATGAGAATGGTAGTCATTATACATGTGCATCGTGGATTAAGAATGAGAATATTGATGTCTTGTTTTCATATTTATGATGATTAATATTTCATGAGTTGTTGTAGAAATGAGTTTGAAATAGAAAGATAATTAATAATAGTGTAGGAAAAAGGTGCAGAAATTTGGCAATGAAAATATATGTACGTAGATGTTCTGTTTTCAGTGTTAAGGATGTTTTTTGAGAATGTTGGTTATGAAAATGATGTTTTAATGAGAATTGAAAGTTAATGAATATAGAGATGAGTTTATGACTTAAATTTATGTATAGAATGAGTGTAGAAACGTAAGTGATAGAAGGATATTGCAAAGAGTCTAGAATGAAGATTGAAAATTGATCATGAGGTAATGTGCGATCATGATAGACGGGAAACACTAGGAAGAGTGCATGCATGATCGTGACAGAGAGGAGACAGCAGGAGGATTGCATGATCGTGTACAAACGCAATCGTGACAAAAAGGAAGTATGGAGGAGTTGTACGATTGTGCACAAGCACGATCATGACAGAGAGGAAACAGTAGGAAATGAGTAATGCTTTTTGACTGTTTTAAACACCCTTCACTCTTTTGACCATAACTTCTTCTCCAGACCTCCAGTTGACTTGAAATTTGAACCACAATGTCCTAATACATTGTTCTTCCTCTCTACCAAATTTCATTGCCATCCAAATTCACTAGGAAAGGATTGATTAATGATTGATTAATGATTTTATAATAATCAAGTGTATTTGAGCTATGAACCTTTGTGCATGATTGAGTGATGAACTTAGAATAAATTTGTTTCATTGAGGTGTAAACCTAAGTTCAAATTAAACATATGTGAGCTTTGAAATATGAGTGAGCATAAGATGTGTATTAAGCAAATAGACCCGGGATTGTCATTAAGCATGCATTTTATATAATCCATATAAACCATATGTGCATAAATGAGTACTTATATAATTGTGCAAACTTGTGATGTGTGTAAATGTGTGTTGCATGAGATAGAAGAGAAATTAGAGCGACAACATCTAGACGTTGCCGAGACTTCGAGACAATAGCTATTTGGAGTAAACTATGAGTAACCTAGATGGTCTTACTTGATTAATTCTTTGTTTTAAATTATGTATTGAATTATTATGTGAATGTGATGTGTTGATTTCGAACATTAAATGTTTGAGGCGTTTGACGAATGAATAATATATTTAAGTGTTCCTTGTTTGTGAATTTGACGAAATAAGTGATACTCAACATTATTGTTGAATGCCATATCAAGGTTCGATGATAAATGTGAATGTGAATATGAAACTAAAATCAAGGGACTGATTGAAAATATGTGAATGTGATGCATTTCATTAGATGAATGCATAATAACATAAGGGTTGTTATAACTAGAGTAGCCGCCGAAAAAGAGCTTAAAGCTCAAAATGTGATAAGAGCCTTTAATTCGGTTGTTAATGTACCTAGTATCTACTAAAGGATATACGACAATATCTGAAACAAATTTGGTATCCACGAGGGATATGGGCTAGTAAAAAGGTACTCGTTCACAAAAATGTAATAAATGAAAGTGAGTCTCATAAATATTGCATATAAAATTGACATGTATGTTTCAAATGATCAAAATGACCTGTTTGACTGCTCTGAATGTAAAATGTGCAATAAGTGATCAAAGTGATATGTGATCCTATATGATTATTAGTGAAATGATGCGAATTATGTGATTATATAAACTGCATGTATTATGTGTTATGTGTTATGAGTGAGCCATCGATGATGGGTAGCTCACTGAGCTGGCAAAACTCATCAAAATTGTAACGTTGATATTATAGGTTCAAAAGAGAATACTAATGTTAGAAAGACTCTAGAAGAAGTATAGTTTTTATACTTTTGAATTGAAAAAAATGGTTCAAAGGTCAGTCAGTTGAAATTAAAGAATTTATATAGAATTTTTATATAATTCCTCACGCATGTAGCATGTTATGTATACAGAAATGTAAACTCTGATTAGTTTTTGATAATATGCATATATAGATGTTATTGTAAAGCTATAATGTACATATTCTGTTTTATAAAATGAAAATGAGGAATTGAGTTTTTAAAAATTGTGACATCTAAGCATTAAATGATGATGTCATGATTAAGTTAGTGTCGTAATTACTCTAGCATACTACCCTTGTGGGGTACATACTTAGATATTTAGTAAGATGTCGGGTATGTATTTTGTGGGATTGAGGTGCTACAATAGATCCCATTTAAGATCTAAGTTATATGGAGAAAGATTAATTAGTTCAAATCCCTAAAAGGTGGGCTTTGAGAGTTGACACTCGTTAAGAGAAGAAGGTTTTTATCTCCGCTATCATAATTGAGGTTTTAACTACAGTCATCTTTATATGATCTTAATTAACAGAGATTTAGTTCTCAAAATCACCTGCAATAATACATCTCCTTTGAAGCTTATTGGTAAAAATTTTCCGTAGCTTAAGAATCATAGCGAAAACAGCATCTCTCGATTCATGCAATCTAATAACGTCAGGTAATTGAATGATTTTTCGGTTATCTCGTGGCGCTCTAAACAAGGGTTCCATAATAGTTTGAGCAGAAAATTGCATTTATGCATTTAATGTGTTTTTAATAGTTGGGGAAAATGGGTCCATTGAAAAACATAGCTTGGAGTTGTTCCGGTGTTACTGCATGGGACCAAATTATTTAATACTCCACTCAACTTGGTGGATATTACAATACATACCCATTAGTTGAAATAGAAACGTCAAGAAGACCCCGAGCTTATAAAAGCCCCAAGTCCGAAAATTAGAAGCAAGTACAAACCTAGATATGCTATTTCATTTCATTCACTGATATATACAAATATATATTTAGGAAAAGGTGAAATCGCAAATGCACGTAGTTGATTGTCATGGATAAGGGGCAAAATGGTGATAAATATAGTCCTCCAAGTTGAGGGATAAATGAACAGTAAGGAATGGGTAAAATGAGTGGTAAAAGATGAAGAAACATATGGGGAGGTGTTGCATTGCGTTGCGTGGTATTAGAGAAGGTGACCCCATTGTACCATAAGGTGACCCATGTCTTTTATGGGTCCATCTCTCTCAAAATCAAAATGCTCTCGTTATAAGTTGCCCAAGTCTGACTGGGAGATGACGAATTCGCGAAGGCTAAGCTAAGCTCCCGCAAACCCAGAAAGAAAGAGCTACCTCATGCTCACGCCTTTTTTCCTTCTTTAGTACGCTTCAAACAGTCACTTCTTTCTTTTGATCAACTCAAACCATTTGCACTGCCTCCTTTTTTTCCATTATCCTTTTAGCCTTCTACGACTCAACTGGGTGTTCCCTTTCCTTGCCTTTCTTATTAGAAACCTCAATCTCTGTCTTTTGTCTATTTTCCTAAATTATAACGGTACCTGCACCGCTCTCTCTTATTACTAGACCTCATCCTCCAACAACTTCCACGGTTGGCCTTCAAAAACTTACTTCACCCACCAGCAATGTCTGATCAACCACTAATTATAGTTACAGAGACAGATAGCAGCTCAAACTCATTGTCGTCGTCCTCCCCACCGTCACCGTCCTCCCCAGGCTCATCAGCCCACCAGCTGTCTAACCCCAACCAATCCAAACCCCAACAGCCAGACCAACACGATCCACAGTCACCTTCCAAGAAGATCAAACGCATTCGCGACTCCAACAAACACCCTGTCTATCGAGGAGTTCGCATGAGAAACTGGGGCAAATGGGTCTCTGAAATCCGCGAGCCTCGAAAAAAATCTCGCATTTGGCTCGGAACTTTCCCTACCCCCGAAATGGCCGCTCGAGCCCACGACGTGGCCGCCTTGAGTATTAAAGGCAACTCGGCGATTCTCAACTTCCCGGAACTCGCTCACTCGCTTCCTCGACCCAGCTCCCTCGCCCCACGTGACGTTCAAGCCGCCGCCGCCAAAGCGGCCCAAATGGACAAATTTGATCGCAAGTTGGGTTCCTCAACCTCGTCAATGTCATCCTCAGCCACATCGTCCCTGTCTTCGCTCGTGTCCGCCATTGATTTGTCATCGTCCACAGGGTCTGAAGAGGAGTTGAGTGAAATCGTGGAGTTGCCGAGTCTGGGAACAAGCTACGATACGACCGAGTTCAAGAGCGATTTGTTGTTCGCTGACACAGCGGACGGATGGATGTATCCGCCGCCGTGGCTTTTAAGCGTTGATGAATGTTGCAGTGGTGGGTATCATCTCTCCGACGAGTTTACAGTGAGCGAGACTGCGAATATCGTGACTCCTATGAACTTTGGGCAAGGTTCGTTATGGGATTACTAAAGAAGTGGCCATGTTTGCGGATGTATTTTGTGTGCAAGTGTGTGTGCTTTCCATTTTACTTCTTAATTACTCACCTACCTCTTGGTTTTTAGTCTCTTTATCGATTTTGTGTGTGATAAAGGTCAGACTTTTAGCCCTCTTCATGTTTTTCTTCGAAAGGCTAAGTCTCCGTGACAACTGTGTTTGTTCTTGACTGCCTCTTTCCAACGTATGTAATTAGTTGTACAGTGTTAGGGAAGATGGGGAAAAAAAATATTGCTAAATTCCTTTGCCCTGGTCTTGGTTGGTGAGTGGTGACCATCTTATTAGAATTCTGCTTTTCTTTTCTTTTTTTTGTGATCCAGAACTTGCCTCAAGGGGCTAAAGTACAAGATATATAAGCGTGGCCAGACTCCAGGTCCAGGGAGGTGAGTGAAGTCGTACCTTAAAAAGCGTAATCTAATGAAAATTCTCTGTGCTTATGAAGCAGTTGACTAGTCGTATCTCTTCATAAGCACCTACAGTCTGTCCGCCATCGATTACCAAAAATAGTAAAACCAAAAATTCTATTATCAATTTGGTATTAAGTTATAAATAAGAAAAACAGGGAACACGTGGAATAGTTCAAAGTAGTGAACCCATTCCTCTCGCTTGATTCTCATTTTCCGAGAAAAAGTTAAAAACACATTCGTCCATCAAAGATGGGTCCTAATTAGGAGATCCTATAAAATTTCCATGGGATTGGCATTGGCATTGCATTGCATGTTATTGAGGATTCGATTTTTTTGGAAGACCCCGGCACAACTATCATCCTTTTTCACACTGAAAAATTGCCACGTATGGGAATTAGTCATTTTCTCAGACACCTCTCAAATTCAAATATACATTCATATATACGTACACATATCCAATTAATAACTTCAAACAGGAAAATTCTTATATATATATATATAGGGGTTGTCTTCAGCGATTTCAAGGTTTAAATGTGCGTTCGTCCGAGTGCGTGTGATGCCTCTCTTTGCCTTTAGTGAATATGAGACAAATTGCAGGAACAAAGCCTGCAACTTAGAAGTAATATGATATCTAATGCACAATATATATACTACGTGTTCACTTTCTGGCTATCAATGTCAAATAATGAAGCCGTTGAAAGCTCAGCTTTCTGATCTGATCTGATAGAGAGGAGACAGGCCTGTCTCAATAAACACATTTGCTTTTGGTTTTTCACCTTCTCCTTTCGTGGCTTCTTTGCCTTTTGCTATACGCGTGACGTTGTCGATATCGTACCATTTCTTGGCTTTCTCCTAATACAATACCATAAAAATGATACAAGGTTACTCTGGGGGTCCAGAGACTGGTTCTTCGAGCAAGACGTTTCAGAGTCTATGCTTTATTTGTGTGGCTGGATCAAAAAGTGTCCTTGGGCAGTTCAGACCCCACATCCACTTCGACTCTTAACAATGGGTTGAAATAACCTATTTTTGTTCGAATGTTTTTGAATCTTGTAATATTTGTGTGGACTCTATGTAAACGTATGAATGAGATTTAATGAAATAAGGTAGGAAATGATTGATTAATCACAAATGAATCCGCTTTAACATACCTGTTTTGCATGCAGACAGTGGTTTTAAGATGTTAGGAAAGCGGAAGAGATTATATCACATCATTTAACAGTAACCCCTTATCTCCGTCACTATTAGTTCCTAGTATTGAGGTTGTTATCATATTTATTTATAATTAATAATAAATTAATCAATTTAAAATCATAATGAATTATCTTTTATTAATGATTTTATTTTATTATATAATAAAATCATTAATAGATACAATGATTAATATATTAAATAATTTGTAAGAATATGTTCATTTTATTTACTATTATACTCATTTTATTTATAAATAACTATTTTATATATTTAGAAAAATAAAAAAATAATACATAAGCCTCCTCTATTCTTTAAGTAACTTTCAAAATATTTTAATTTTTAAATTCTTTACAAAATTATTTTTAATTTTTAATTTTCTATAAAAATACCTTCTCTTAGACTTTTCTTAAAAAAAATAATGGCAAAACACATATTACATAATTACTATATATAAACCAATTAAATATTGTTGATATGATAACCTAATTCAACTATTAAATATGAATTGAACTAATTAAATTTAAACTTGAATTAAAATAATAATTTTTTGTAATTATCTTAAATTATTAGTTAGAGTCAAGTTTAATTGAATTTAAAAACTAAATTTAGTTGTCCTATCAGTAACATTTGATTAGTCAACGTATGATAGTTATGCATTTTTCCAATAAAATCATTTTAAAATTTAATTTTCTTGAAAATTTTAAAAATTATAGAATTTTAAAGATTATATTTTTTAGAAGTTATTTAAATAATAAAAGAGATTCGTATCTTTTATCCAAAATGAATTATAAATAATTATTGATTAATGGAATTAAGTTCAACTACGTAATGAGATTGCAAAGAGTTTAGCAGGTTAATATGATCAAAAATTAATCAATAATAGTGATCACTATCAGTGTGTCCAACGGACCAATATAAAAGGAAAAGTTAATAAACATTGATATGGTGATATTATAAGAAAAATTGATCAATAATTATTCGTTAATATTTAAAATCAAGCAATTAATTTTTATATTTATTATAAATTATAAAATATGTAATTTTAGTGTTATGTAAGACTAAGGAATATTATCGCATATTAAATAAAATCCATTAATGATTTTTAAATTAATGGATAATACGTATTAAATATTATTATTCTTTATATTATGAGTCATAGTATGTATATGATAAATAATTAAATTTTTATTGAAAAATCTTCTCATTATGTAATATCATTACGTAACAAAATAAAACTTTAACAAAAGAATTTAATTTACTAGTAAACTAATTAATTATATTATTCATATTAATATATTATTGCTTATTAATTGAATAAATTAGCATTGCATTTGAACATTTGTTTTATATTTTTAGTAACAATAACGAGATTTAAAATTGATAAATAAATAATAAAATAAGAAGTTTTATAAATTTGTATTAATAGAAAAATAAATCCAACTATGACATTTTATCAAGTTATCAGCTGACTTATAAAAACTATCAAAGTTGATTTATGACACTTGTTATTCCGCCCTTAATTTTTATTAAGAATTTTAATTTTAATGTAATACATTAATAAATTATTATATTGGACACACATATCACTCTTATGATTTATTAATTTTCAATCACCTCCATAGCATAATTAATTATGTACGTGGAGTGTCACGTGCTTAAAAAATGTTAAATAAACAAAAATTGATGATAAAAGAAAAGGAGGTTGTTGAAGTTGAATCCTTAAAATTATTGAAACTAATCATACATTTTACTTACTTTAGTGTTTCTCAAAAGTTATTCATTTCCATTTCCGTGCATTGTGAAAAGGAAGATACTTGCTAATTGAGGCCAATTAGGAAGTTGTGATGTTGTCCATTAGTCTTGTACCCATCGACTCCTCATTCAATTTTTAGGCAAAACCTGGAAATAATTTATTCAACTGTTCATGCTTCCGGCAACATTGGAAAGGAAAAGAAACCCAAGTACCCGTCGTCCCAACCAGGTGATCAGGTCAGGTTTGAATAAAACATGGTGGAGCAGCCAAACGAACAGTACACCTCTGCGGCGTTTAGTTCCCCTTCTTCTTTCAAAAAATTGTACTAAAGATGTGATAATGATATGATGCAAATCAAAGACATTTACGCGCCGAGTTGTGGCAGCATTAGCCTAGGTTTTGATCACACTTCATCTGTCATTAATTAGGCGATATTTAAAGTGGGTTATGAATCTCAGAATCTTGATCCACTGGAAATATATAAAAATAAACAAGCTGGTTAGATGGATTAATTAAATTAATGAGCAAGTGGATCCAGACCTCAATTATGCCTTCCATAGCATGATTCGTATTGCTTATGTCATTTTCCTTTTCTTCTTAGCTAGGGAAGATCCTATGAATGCGACTTATTGCAAGGTGAATGCTACTGTGACTCAAAAGTCTTCATAGATAATAATATATTTTGGTCTGTCCCCAAGGGGTCTTGGAAGTTTATTGGATACCAACTTTCTTCTTACGTTTTATCCTTTCTTTAAATTATCACGTGTTAAATCTAATTTAGTTTAAAAGTGGTGTAAGTGGAATCATTGTCCTCCAAATATAGGCTACGCCTACCTCATTATACTCATATTATCATTTCATATTTCTATAGATAAATTGTAACGTAACACACAAATTTCCTATCTACTGATCTATAACACACAAATTATATATAAACTATGGTTGACATTTACCAATCGATTTCAGACCATTTGGGATGATGTGAATTATACGTATTGTTTTAGGTACATGCAAATGCGAGTAAGCAGATACTATACATACGTCGACATTATAAAGCCTCATCAAATTAATCTATAATTATTTTAGTTAGGTGTGGGGTGAGAGGGTCCATCAGTAGGCCTTGAATTGGACTAATGGTGCCACTATGCCTATTCAATAATTGTACCAAGCACAAGGATGTTTATGCATATATGCTAAAGCCCCCCCAGTTTTCGTATATGGGTCAGACTTTTTTTATTACAAATAAAGTAAAGTGGGGCTGACCATAATGTTTAAAATATTTTCCTTCGCGTTCGAAAGTGATTTAGGAAGAAGTAACGCATGGACTGAAGCACAACTTGGCTACCGAGTAAACGGGGTCCAGACGCCTGTGAAATGCAGCCATTCAGACCATACAA
>JANTNU010000008.1:20347279-20360000 GCA_024752395.1 Erythroxylum havanense
TCATGGACTTCATTAATTTGCTTATTGATCAATATCAGTTCATAAATAATGAACAACAAATTAATGAAATATGCCTTACTTTATTTATTTATAAAGTATGTACACAACTTTGTACAAAATGCGCTAAAGGCGATTGCCTTTAGGGCATCACTCTAACAGTTACCCCTTCAATGCTCACATCAGCATGATCAACCACAACAATCCCAAAACCAAGATCAAAAAGCACAAAGCGTGGCCCTAGAGGGTGATGCTCAAACCAGTTCACACCCTCACATCCAATACCCCCTCAACACGAACCATTCTGCATCACAACCAACCTTCCTCACACAAAGATAAATAGAAGAAGCGGCTAATCTATTGATTCACCAAATCTTACAATCTCAACCAGAACAGTAGCAAACCCCCGCTCGGCAGGTTAATGTGATGGTCGATCGGCACTCTACGGAAGCCCTAGAAAAAATCGTGGACCACCGGATCAATATAGCCATGAATTCCCGTCCTGGCCAACTATCAACACAATACAGCTCTCCTTTCATCCCAGAGATCTTGGATAGCCTCCCAACGGTCGCTACTAAGATACCGACGACAGAAAAATATACTGGAAAGACCGATCCTCTCGACTATCTGCAGCACTTTCAATCGATGATGAACCTACATTGCGTTCTAGATGCCATTCAATATAAGACCTTCTGCACAGCCTCTCAAGAAGGAGCCCGAAGATAGTTCAACAGCTTGCCCCTGCGTTGCATAACTAGTTTTGAGGATTTTAAGCTACTATTCCTCAACTAGTTTGTTACAAGTAAACGACCACAGAAGGCTGCCTTAGAAATAATGCAGTTGACCAAAGGAAGGAACGAGAGTGTGCGGGATTTCATCACCCGATTTAACAACAAAGTTGTCGAAGTCCCTGACCTCATTTGCTCGTCCATGTTGGCCGTCTTGATGAGCAATATGAGGGACGAAGAGTTCAAGAAGTCGCTGGCTCTAGATCAACCCAGGTCTATCCAAGAGATAAGAAATCGGGGCAGAAGGTGTGTCTGGTGATCAGAATGCAGCGATGGAAGGGCGGCGGGTAATCGCAAGCCCATTCGCTGTAGTGCAAGTACCGCAACAGTGGCTACATCAGGATTTGTCACCGCTGCCTGACTGATCTGAGTGTTTCTAGATGTGGTACCTTGATGTCCGACCCCACGGTGGGCGTCAATTGGTTCTATCAGATTTTGGTGAGGCTGGGCGCTGCTACTTGGATCCATGAGATTGGCTGATTCTGGGTCAAAGATAGCTGCAAAACAATAAAGGCACATCGGGGGTTGATTTTCGGTAGGCTCCTCCGACGCTCAAATCAGTTTTTTGTGAGGGTTTTGATGGCTGATAAATAAAGAAAAATAGGGTTCTTGGAAGTCGTACCTTTTTCATGATGAGGTAATGAATTTATATGGTTAATACCTATAGGAATTAGGTCAATCATCGAGGGATGGGCCGATCGTCCCATGCGTCGTTCTGAGTCTGGGCTTAGGCCTAGCACGACTGACCCAACCAAGTTTTATTTAGTTTGAAGTTTTGTATCTTCCATACTCTCTTATATATGCATTTATTGAATCATTGTGATGGAATCTAATCTTACACAAAGCAAAAGAAGTATGATTTTTCGAAATATAGATATTTTAATCTATAACTTAAGCAATGTACTTTATTATGAAGTTTAATATTTTTTCAACAACTCCTCTCGTATTGATTACTAAAAAAGGTTCATCGCCACTATTATAATCATTCAAGTGTTTAATCTCTAACAATATTTACATGAATAAGTGGGAGAACTCTACACTTAGAGTAGAGAAACATAAGACGTAATATCTTCTTTATAGCGTATACCTATTTATAATAGGTTAGAATTTTTGATAATTTAATTAAACTATATTTTTAATTAAATTAAAACTATAATTAATTTAAAATCTAAATAAGATCTAATATCTTATATTGATCCTTATTATTAAATATATCATATTTAAATTTAAAATTTTTTCAAACTTTGTAATCAAGACTAACTTGATTAAATTATATTTTCTCTCTTTAAACGTTTTTTATGTATGACCCCATTGAATTTTTAAATATGTTGACAATGGATATAAATTATTATCTTAAAATATATTTGAAAGTAGATAAATTAAAGTTCTTTAATTTATTTTTAATCTTTTAACTAAGTAATTTGTATCCATAAATTAAGATTGACATTTAAAAACTCATCATTATCATTCAAATATTAAGAATGTCAAAATAATTTGAATTATCCTTTTTCATGTATAATTTTTGTATAATCCAATGTTTTAATCATACAATATTTTGATAAGCATTGAATTAATATTTACTTTATTTGATTATAATCATATTAGTTCTCAGTCATTAGTAATTGATTATATTAATAAAATTTGAAAATTATTTTCAAAGTATTAATGCACCTTTATTGAGGATTTTCTGAATCAATATCAATCAAGAAAAATAAAATATTCTTCATAATTACTTTAGAATGATGAATTATATATTGATCATACAACTATCTTTGTATAGTCATACTATATCTAATGATTACCAATTGAGCTATCTTTAACTAGGATATATCTAAATAATATCAAAATATAATAATACCTACATGAGATATTTTAGAGAACTCAAGCCAAATGATCACTTATACAAGCATCAAAATGAGAATTTTTATAGACATACAAGCAATGTTTCATATGAAATTATCACATTAAGTTAATTTAGTGAACTTGTTCTATAACATGTACTCACACATATGTTCTATAATGTCTAATCTCAATAGAACAACGACTAGGAATAGTTTAGTGATAATACATAAATGTAATAAAAATACCATAATTATGTTCCTATCATAATTTTATTTGTAGTGTATTTTATCTTATAGGCTTTATCTTATACATCAGTTAATTAAACAACTATGCATAAGAAAAATAATGTCTTTAAATAATTATGACACAAAAACTACAACGAATTGATTGATTATATGATATTAACTAACAATCTCTCAATTGTCCTAAGTCATTTAATTAAGTGTCTTATACTATATCTTTGTATCACGATCATATTATTGTTGGAATAGTGATTTAGTCTCATTTTCTAAGAACTTGCTTAAAACCTTATACTTTCATCTCAATTATCATCACTAGTAAGAGAAAGTGCCTAAATATATACTTAGATTTTTGATGAGATGTTAGCTCCTTTCACACGCATAATGGCTCAAATGTTCTATAGTACATTACTGTTTCAATAATAAAATGAACTATACCAAGTTCATCAAAGGACCTTTTAATTCAAATAATCATTTTTCAAGTTAATCAAAGAACCTTTTAATTCAAATAATTATTTTTACTAAATAAAAATTATTATAACTTGAATAGATTTGATACTAAATTAGAGCCTTTTTAACTTAAAATAATATATTGTTTTAAGTAAAACATACCTTAACCAAGATTTACTTCTATCAAACTAAAGTTAATATCTATATGACCTTTAACTTAATATCAACTCATACATAGAAAAATGAATATAGTTAATACTTCATAAGTATTAAATATATCAAATACTAAATACATTTAACATATTATCTGTGTACTTAGAATGTAATAGGTAAACAACTTTCTTATATCTCTATATATCTACAACAACAACAACAACAATAAAAACAAAAATATCGAGTATGAATCCCACTGGACTGCGAGATCTAGAGAGGTCCAATAGTATATATCTTTACCCCTAACTAGTAGAGAGTTGTTTCCAAATTACCCATAATTAAGTTATTACCTTTTTCATATTCAATAGGAGTTATTTTTGGACTATAAAATCTTCAACAATTAAAATTATTGTTCTCTATAAGCAATATATTATTATATAATCTAGTGAAAGGATAATTCTACTTTCGTTAACCTTCTTATAAACATGATAAATTCACAGTCATCTCCAAAGGAACTCTTTGAATTCATCATGAAAGTGAATCTTTAATCATTTTATAATTTTTTAAGAAACAGATATTTGTATTAATTTAAGATAAGCTTGGTAAAATATATATCTCAATGGCATAATATACATCTCAATGGCAAGAAAATCATTATTACAATGCAATAATAAAGAAAACAAAAAACAAGGACTAGGAATCTACGTTTCCTAATAACTCACAGATCATTTATTCCAATATCTTCTCATTCTTGGACTAAGTTTATTGTGCTTTCTTTTGGATAAAAAGAGTTCTTTAATCTAAAGAGTAGTTACATCTACCAGCTTTTGCGTCTCTAAAGCCTTGCTCATGTATAAACTTATATTTCTCTCTTTCTAGGTAGAGTAAATTGAACACAGAGAGTTATCTTACGATCTACGCCATCTTGCCTCAATTTGGCTATCTTATTAATAATCCACTATAGTAAGTTTAACCATTCATCATAGGACATTAAACTTGTAAAATATTCTGGATTCTACCCTAAATAACATGTGAGATCCACATTGGAAAATAAATGATTCCAAGTTTCACTCTCCCTTCTACATTAGCTGCATATGGTAAGTTAGATGAAATACACTACCATCTAGCTTTAGTTTTAAGCCTTTCATCACAAGCCAACAATGAATGTTGTTTTATGGGATAAGGAATTATGGGATAAGGAATTATGGCATATTAGTTCAAACCAAAGTACCTTGTGTTGAGTCTCCTTATACAACTTAGAGCATGATCTGTTGGTAAATTCTCTGGAGTTGGTGAGTGTCTAGATAATTTTATCCTCCTTACTAATAGGTGAATCACTAGTAAGTATGTCGCTCAAGTTAATATCCCCTTGAAAATTGAGCTAACTCTTGCTTGAATAGGAATCTTGATAATCATATGTCTAAGTTCATTCCTATTGATTAAAAGACTCAACTTGCTCCAATTATCAAACCAAAATCACGTTCATTTTCCATTTCTAATTATTTTCCTCATCGAGTGGTATGTTTGGTGTCTCAATCTTATTGTTTGCTTAAAAATCCATGAGTTTTCTCTAGTTTGATCTAATTGACACAAGCTTTCCTCCTTTATATAGCACTCATTAATCCACTTAGACTAAAGGGTCTCTTTTTTCTTCAATATCTACCATATCCTCTTTATGAGTAGAACTTTTTGTATAGACATAAGAGATGTAAACTTTAATCCCCCTCCTTCTTAGAAAAACACAATTCACCCCATTTCACCTTCGCACCCTTTGAGCTTCCAATCTTCCCAGTGATGCAAATTCCTTGATACACCTTTAACTCTCCCTCATAACCTTCCTAGGTAGCACCAAATAAGCACTCCAACGCATGCTAACATTCCTTGACACTGCGTATATTAGCTACAATCTTCTAGCAAAAAATAGTCATCTATTTTGCTAGGCATTGATCATTGGTTTGTACATTTCAACTAGGGTTAAGCAACCACATATTTTGCTTTGTTCACAGAAATCAAAATTCCCAAATATCCGAATGGAGGGGCATGAATTTGGATTTTTTCATTATGCTTAAGTCTTCTGCATTCTACATATCTGAAGAAATATACAAACAAGTTTTAGAAAGTTAATATTCAAACCTCAAATTTTGATGAATTCCACAAGAGTCCTCATCATTATATTTAAAGAGCATGCATTAGCTCCACACACTAAAAGTATATCATCAACGAATGCTAAATGATTTAGCTTCAACACTTCACATTTATGATGAAATTTAACCCTCAGATTCTTAATTGTAAGGATCTCTAATATTCTAGACAGGAATTTAATGGTTAGTGAGAATAGATAGGTGAAAGGGGGTGCCCCTACATATTACCTTTAAAATTCTTGAAGAAGTTTGTAGGAATTCCATTGATTAGTAAGTTGAAATTTGTTGATGAAGTGCATTCCTCTATCCACTTTACAAAAGTTTCTAGGAATCTAAAAGTTTGATGACTATTAATCATGAATTCCAATTTCATTGTGTCAAAGGCTTTTTAAAAATTAATCTTGATGCAGCAACTCTTAAGAGCCTTTTTGGAAGCGTATTGCCTCATTAACTATTGAACAATCAAGATGTTATCCCAAATGCTCCTTCCTTGAACAAAAGCATCTTATGAAATACTGATAAGAGGATCCATGTATTTCTTCAATCCGTTTGCAGTTATCTTTAAAATAAGTTTATAAATGGTGTTGCAATAAGATATAGGGTGAAAATCTTTCATGTTAGTGGGGATTTAAATTTTTAGGATGAGGCATATGTAAGTTTTGTTGATTTCCCTAAGAAGTTTCGAGGAGTAGAAAAATTCCTACACTGATTCCACCATTAAATCACTTGTAATGCATTAAGTTTTTTAAAAGAAAAAGACATTAAACCCTTCTGGCCTAGGAGCCTTTGATGGATTCAAACCGAAAAAAGTGTTTCTAATTTCTAGCATTGAAATTTGACTGATTAAGACTTCCCTAGTTTCTCAGATGATTTCTCTTTAATAACCCAAGAAATATCACATAATCTGCTTGATTTAGATGTTCCCATCAACCTCTTAAAAAAATTCATCGTAATATTTTGTATCTCAACCTGACTAGTACATAAATTGTCCCTATCATTAGCTAGTGTGGTAATTTTATTTCTTTTTCTTCGAGTCATAATAGTGTTGTAAAAGAACTTCATATTAGCAGCACCATCCCTAAGCCCATTAATTTTAGATTTCCATCTCAAAATGGATTGTCAACTTTCAGTGCAAAATTAAAATATCCCAAACATATCGCCTCTAGTTTTTTCAAATTCTCATTGTGTGGAGAATCATAACTCTTCTGTTAAATTTCTAACAGCTTGGCTTTAGCTTTTTATAATGATTCTACAGATTCCATGTTATTAATCTTTATAAAATCCTTTAATGCAAGCTTAACCACCTATAGCTTCCTCATTAGTTGATAAGCCTTATAACCCTCTACCTCTGTGCCACCTATTAGTAACCAACTCTTTAAATCCTTGTCTTTCAACTAAGAAATTGAAAAAACTAAATAGGGATCTATTGAATTTATCAACTTGCATGTTGTAAACTCCTATCCATAAGTGATCTGAGCATCTTGGTTCTCCAAAATGGGCATAAGAATTGACAAAATTATCAAGCTAGTGTTGATTTACCATAAACCTGTCTAATTTCCTTCTTATAGAGTGCTCCCCCTGTTGTTTGTTGCTCCATGTATAAAGCTACCTAACAAACCTTAAGTCCACCAGATTTAGCTACAGTATAATCTCTGATACTCCCCTTAATCTTGATCTATCTCCTTCAGTCTCTAAAGGAGAAAGTCTGCAACTAAAATCTCATGTAGCAGTCCATGGTCCTCCTATCAAAGCTTGAATTACCTTAAGGTCCTCCCAATGTTTAACTCTTTGGAAAGCATGATTAGCTGCATAAAAAAAATAAAAAGTTCAACACTGCCAGGTATATCTTGAATTTCACATTTAACATGCATAATTTGGTCTTACATGATTCCTGGATGAACGTCAACTCTCTCAATGTTAAACACAATAATGATTATGCCATTGTGATGAAAATAATGATTAGTAATTAGTTTCCAATTACCACCCAAAAAGCAAGTGATGTTTGTAGTTGATGAAGCTTTATTTTAGTTTCCAATAAACCTAACACTGCAGGTTTTTTCTTCAAACATATGTCCCTAAATGCTTGTTGTTTAAGAGTCACTAAGCCCTCTTATTTTCCAAAATAAGAAGTTCATAATTCAGGTGGGAGTTTAAAGCTCCCTAAACCTTTTCTTTCCTTTAATTTTAACTGCCTTTCTTTTCCTAATAACCATCTCAAAATTCCCATGTTTGGTCCCTTTTCCAAATCTTCTCCATACCCTAAAAAATTAGAAGTACCTTTATTAGTTTCCACTTCAGTATTTTGATTCTTCCCTATGTAATCTCCTTAATGTGTTGCTCCTCTGTTATACTCAAATTCATTTTCTTTGCCCCAATCAAATCCTCAACCACATTTTTAAGTTGATTATTTGTTTCCATTTCTGGTACCCTTTCATTTGTTGTTTCCTCCACTCCTATAATCCTATTATAGTTACCCACTATAAATGTTTACCCTGTAGGTTGCTATACTTTGTGACTTGTCTGTGGCTTCCAAGGTTAAGTAAGTTGGATCACCTCCTTGACTAGTTCTCCCTCCCCGCCTAGCATCATCAATAATAATGTCTCAGATAGCTCACTATCCTTCTCTATTTCCATATAAATATTATCATAGCAAATTCATTCCATTATAGCTATTTTGGTATCCATGGAAAGGGGCTTTCTTACTGAACTATCTAGGAAGCTTAACCTTTTCAATGTCTAAAACTAAAGTGGTACATTGTGAAAAATGACCTAAATGGGAATTAACTCAATGTTGCTCCTATCTAAGCACATTATAGGCCTCTAGTTTTGTAAAAACATTAGTTGACCTCCTATATGTCGTGGTTTTGATTCTAATATCTGATTGACATTGTTGTCGTTCGAAAATTGGAAGACGAATATGTCCTCCTCCATTAACATAGTCCTTTCTGGCCTTTTCTTGCTGCATTTTTCCAACTCCCATTTTTATACCTATGGGTATGAAGGTCACTTACTCCAAAATTATCCCACCAATAATGAAGTCCAATTCGTTCCTCCTGCTTCCAACATTTCCTTTGCTGGAGATAAAGCCAGATCATTCGTAACATCTTTGAAGTGGGTTAGCTTGTTCTTAATCGTTGAAGCTACTATGTTTGACTTCTAAGAGAACTTAGGGGAGACTAGATCCCCTTCCTTACTTTGTGTCTGACTCCCATCACCATGGGTTACATATTTTTAAATCAAACTCTTAGCTCCTGCGGATTTCCTTGAGCTTTGTAGATCTGGGAAATCCTCTTTTAAAAACTCCACAGTTCCATTGCTCCTCGTAGGTCCAATGTTCTTCACAGACCTAACTTTCTTCAATATAAAGTTCCCTTCTTTGGCTATCTCACCCTCCTTCGTCTCCATGTTCCTAGACACGGGAGCGTCTAGGCTTACTTGGAGCATCTCCAAATTTCATCAAGAACTTTCCAAAATTGGAAAGTTGTGAGGCTAGGTGAGGTTAGAGGAAAGTTTAGGTAGCGAGAGGTTAAATTGATCATTTTATAATCATTTGACTACACTTCAAATGTATTAACAAAGGCACTAGTTCAATTTAGATGTACTATCATGAGATTTAAACATTTTCAAACTTTATCTTACTCTATCTCCTTATCTTGAGAACCAGTCTCCTATAAGAATACAATGAAATTTTATTCAATATGATTTATATGATGATATTTTACTTTTTAGATTTATTATAACTTCCTATTATTCAATTTAGTTCAAAACTTATTAGATAATAGGATAAAAGACGAAGAACTCTCTAGGAGTTTAAGAAATTTTTGAAAACTTTCTAATCTTCAAAATTTTCAAAAACTTTTATGATTTTCAATTTTATGGAAATAAACTCTTCTTTTAGACTTTAGTTAAAAAATAACAATTAAACACATATGATATAAACATCATACATGGATTAATCAAATGTCACTAATATAGTAACCCAACTCAACTCTTAAATCTAACATGAATCATTATAATAAATTATTAGTTTTTGTATGGCTTAACTAGTTTGTATCAATTTTAAAAGCCAGATTGGGTCATTATGTAAGTATTATTTAATTGGTTCACATGTTATCTGTTTTTGATAGTTATTTGTTAAATAGAAGTTTCGAAGGAGGAGTTTATTTAGAAGATTGAAAAAAAAAGATTTTTAAAAATTTTAAAGAATAAATGAAATTTCTAAAGCTTTTAAACTACAAAGGACCTTTAAATCTATTACCCCAGATAATATGTGCTTTAACTAAGAATCACATCCTAAAATTATTAACTTTGAATATTTTAAAGCATTACCACTCTATATCTAATATGGGTTCTTTTTATTGATTTAATTGAAATTATTGAAGACAAGTTATTATACTACGAATAGGTATAGGAGAAACAGTTATTTTATCATAAAATATCCCATATTCTATATTTCTCCTTACATAAGACCATATGATTATAGAATTTTGCGGTGGAGATATTAACAAGAGAATCTCATTTTTTAAGATAACCAAGAAATTTTTAAACTTACCATATCAATCTCTTTGATATGCTTCAATATTCTCAATATGTAATACTTAGATTTAAGCACATCAAACTTTTCAAATTTTAAATTAATATTTCATGTAGTACACATGATTTTGTTATATAAATTCATTAGTAAATTTGAAGAGATACAAGTATTCATCCTTTCATGAATTATTATTACATTTAATACATCATATATATAACATTTAACAACTCAATACCATAATCATCCTTTCACTAAAGGTTGATTTGGTCATCCTTCAACTTAGCAAGTTTTGTAAGTTTCATATGATTCATAATCAATGACATATATATCCTTGTATGGAACTTTTTAGCTCTCATTATTTTATTTAACTAATGTAGAATAAAACGATGGTCTCCATTATCAAACCTTTATTCTTACCATTTTTTAAAAATAATTCTTTTTTGATCTGACACATAAAAAATATTTGTACAAAATTAGATCAACTACTTTTACTGATCAATTTATTTCATAATCATATCTTGAACATTTTAGTGATCATGAATCCAAACTCATTATCAAATATGAAAAAAACATGAATTAAAAATATATATGATCTCTATCATATCTTGCATTGAAAAGAAAAGTCATCAAAATATCTTCTTAGAATGACAACTATAATCATGCTATAACAAATACCTTCAATTGTAGTCCACAATCGTAATTTGAGTAGACTAAGTTTTGTGAAACAATTCCATCAAGATATTATATCTTTTAGCTTTATTTTATGCAACCATTTCTTTGTGCTATCGTGATTTTGGCATCTTTCTTACATATTGCCTTAAAATTTTATGCATTAGTAAATTTTGATGTGTCATTGTATTTTTTCATCTTTATGATATGATATGCCTCTTAAACTTTGTTATCCAAATCCTTAACAAAGATCAGTAGTTATATTGCATAATGGATGGACTTTCCTTTGTAACTTTTAGAACTCTTATTAAACCTAACATATACCAATAAGATTTATTTTGTTAAAACTTAGTGTAAACAAAGGTAATTTTCTTCTCAAAACAAAATATAAAAGTAAGAAAAGAAAATAATAAGTTATATGTTATAACTACAAAATAAGTTTGATATATTTACTTACTTCCATTATTTTATTCGAAATAATAGATGCCACTATCATTATAAAAAGTTTAATCTCTCTAGTAAGCTAGGATCTCATTTAAATTTAGTTAATCTTGAGTCACTAACAAACGAATTAAATTTAAATTAGTTAATAATATCTTTATCAATCACATCTCATTTGAATTATAGATCTATTAGGTGATAAATCTTCAAAATATATCTCATATATTATTCCTAACATTGCTATAAATTTATATGATTATGAGTTACTCATCCAAATCATATAAATTTAGTTAAATAAGACTCATTAATTTAAGATAAAAAAAATTCAAGTGAAAGGGTCTTTTAGGTACTCAACAAGTCTTACAATAAACTGAATTCTAACTTTATACTTGCTTAATATAAAACAACAATCATGTTCTCAATATGTAAATATTTAATAAGGGGCTTAATTTTGATGGTTTCATCAAACATCTATTATATTTAAAATGTTATACCTTTAAGTATACAATTCAATATGCATAAAAAATATCAATCATATAAATAAAACATGCAATTTTTCATAAAAATATAGTCAAATTATAAATCCTAATTAATATCATTGAACTATATTTTAAAATTTACCCTCAGTAACCTTAATTGAACTTAATTATATGGCTTATCCTTCTTTTAACTTATTGGTGCATACCAAACTCTCTTTTCGAGCTATTTCTTATACTTGTCCCCTTCTCTTCAACTCCTAGTTCTTTTCTGGTTCATTATCACTTTAACTGTTGCATTTCGTTGTCCCCTCCAAGTATTTTATTTTCTTCCTCATTTTTCCTAGGTATTGTATTACAGTCTTTTTATTTTTAGTTCATGTCTCTCAACTCTTCTCCCATGGTTGGTTTATTTTTGTGTCATTTTATGTGTCCTTTATTTATTTTTCTATATTTATTTTGGTAATTCAATCAATTTTTATACAAAATATAGAGTTATATACATCATTGGAGACTATTGGAAAGTAGTCTCTTGACTACCTAAAGGAAAACCTACCGAGATGGCCAAGGAAGCTACATCACTTCCTTGCCACTTAAACCCCCTTCCTTAATTTAATATAACCTTCCTACCAAGAACTTAAAAAGCTTTTTGTTCATCTCCTCAGTACACAAAACAGAACATACAATTCATAGTGTCTCTGTACAGACTTGTTCTAGAAAAGATGCCAAATAGTATGCTTTACGAACTGAAATGAAGGGATTGTTGATGTCCCTCTAATTACCTAGCTTTCTGTCTTGTGTCTTCTTCTCCTTCCGAAAGAAGATGCTCTTTTACTGTGAACATCTTTGTGGAAGCATCATTGCTGTTGCTATGACTTTTTCCTGCTAAGTCCATGTTTGCTGAATTGGAGGCATTGACTAGTCCTGGGACTGGCTTCTCTTCTGCTTTCAGTTCCAAAGGTAGATTTGCTATCTTTCCTTTTACATGCCT
>JANTNU010000008.1:20368150-20380059 GCA_024752395.1 Erythroxylum havanense
TTCCACGCAGGTAAGTGTTTAATCCCTAAACCCCCTTCCTTTTGGTTCTACAAATGTTGGTCCATTTGACCTTAGCACGGGATATTGAATCCACCTTCCCAGCTCAAAGAAAATTCCTAAGTTTTACCTATATCTCCTTTAGGATGGAAGGAAGGATGAAAAGAATAGACCAGTAAACTTGAAAAGAAGAAAGAACTGAAATGACCAATTGAAGCCTACCAGTATAGGATACGTTTTTATTAGTCCATTTGTTAATCCTATCACCAATCTTCTCTAGTAAGGGAAAGCAATCCCTTCTAGACAATCTTGTTGTTAAGAGAGGTACCCCCAAATACTTTATGGGGAGACTACCTCTCTTAAGACCCAAAATCATTTCTACTTATGTCAAGGGATAAGAAGAACTGACTCTTATAAAGGTTCATGTCTAGTCCAGATAACTCTGAAAAGGTGTGCATACAATCTAGTAGAGATTGTACTGAAAACAAGTCAGCATAGCATAACAATATAAGGTCATCAGCAAATAAGATATGAGTGAGTTTAAGAGTTTTGCACCTCCAGTGCTATTTGGAAAAAGGGTTACCATCTAGAAAAGCATTTAGACTCCTAGATAGGACTTCCATATAGATAATGAAAAGAAAAGGGAATAAGGGGTCTCCTTGTCTTAGACTTGACTTACCTCTAAAGAATTTTGATGGAGATCCATTGATCAAAATTGAATACGAAGGGGAAGATATGCAATCTTTAATCCAATCATTGAATTTTTCAGGAAAGCCCACAACTACTAGGACATTCAAAAGGAACTCTCATTGAATGGAGTCATAGTCTTTTAAAAGTTTCACTTTGAAAGCACATCTCTTATGGTTACTAGACAGATGGTAATTCCTAATAATTTCTTGAGCCAACAAGTTGTTATCTCTTATTCGACGATTTTTAATGTATGCACTTTAGTTTGGGCTAACTATATGGGGGAGAGACTCTCTTAGTCTGTTTGCTATAATTTTGGCAAGCACCTTATAAACCATATTACAGCAAGAGATTGGTCTGTAATCTAACACTGTGGATGAGTGATCCTTTTTGGAATGAGGGAGATAAAACTAGAGTTGAGTTCTTTTAGGAGTTTCCCATGCACAAAGAAGTTTTTAATAACACTAGTAACTTCCCCTTCAATAATATGTCAGGTTTGTTTAAAGAAGAACCCATTAAACCCATCTAGGCCTGAGGCCTTATTCGGATTGATTGAAAAGAAAACCTCTCTTATCTCTTGAGCTAAAACTTCAGCAACAAGGGAGTTTGAAAGGTCTTCTGGTAAAGAGAGAGGGAAGAGGTTTTCCACAAACTCTTTAGAAGGGGGGAGGATTCTATTATTCCCTATAGAACCCTGAAAATGTTCAAAAAACTGATTTTGAATCTCTTTAAGACATTTCCCACTATTAAAGAATGAATATTGTTTCTATTTTGATTAGTCAAGGGGGAGTTATGAAAAATTTTGATGTTCCTATCCCCTTCTCTGAGTCATTTGATTCAGGAAGATTACTTGAAGAAAGATTCCTGATCATCTAAAGCTCTTATTAATTCATTAATGGGTTCGAACTCCCTAGCCATCAAGAGGGAAGAGCTGGGCAAAATTCTCATTTGGTCTTGAATGTTATTGAGAATAACATAACATCTCTCAACTCAGTCATTGACATCACCTACCTAGTCAGCATTAAGAATTTTAAGGACTTTTTTGACCAACTTAAACTTTGTCACTACACAAAACATTGGAGTTAAGCATTGAACATAAGAAGTGATATGGGTTCTAAGCTAACACTATCTTAACATTTAAAGCATGATCTACATTGTTGTAATAAAGCCATCTAGGAAACATTGAGGAGCACACTTTATTAAGAAAAGAAGAAGACCTTATTCTAGTTTCAATTAAGCAAACAAAAGAACCAGCTAATCTCTTGAGATAAGCTTTCACTGCTAATTGTTTTTTAGAGCTATTTAACCCCCTAACATTACAAAAAGCTAAATCTATAACTCATATAAAACTTGAACAGACTCCTACTTCTGTTTCCTCCTAGATTTTTGACTTGTTCTTATAGTGAAATCCCCCTTGCCCCTCCCTTTAGACCAAGACTACTAAGAACCAATTCAAAAGTAGGTGAGGATGGAATTGTACCTACTTGCTTCTCAGTAGGAGGGTCCTCAATTTCTGCACTCGATTCCTCTTTCTTCTGTTGATCCTTGTTTATTTTGACAAGGTTGCATGAAGTATTGGCTTCCTTATCTCCTTGTATTTCCATATCTGCCTCTTGGTCTTTCTATTGAGGCCCTTGTTCTATACTTTGCTTAGTATGAATCTCTAGGATTTTTTCCACCTATTGACTTTGTATTGTTTTCTCTAAGGTTGAGTCTATCTTCTTCCTTTGCTGATTTGTACTTTTAGGTATTGTCTCCTTCTGTTTCTCCAACTCTTGCTATAGTCCTACCTCAAACAACCTCCCTGTAGGTGCCCATTCCTTCTTCTGTACTTGATGCTCTGGTTTCCATTCATATTCAATCCTAATCTCCTTAAAGTTGATATTCGCTTCTTTATTGTAAATTGCCTGTTAGAAAGAGGAGGGCCAACTCCTTTGTAGTTCTAACTCCACACACATTCCAACATAGACTATTCTGGACATCCTAGCTGTCTAGGTGTCCATTAGTAATGGATGTCCTACTGTACTTGCTATTCGTCCCAAACCTTCAATGTTCCAATATTCTATGGGTTTATTATAAAATCTTGCCCACAGCAGAGCTAACCGAACCTCCTTGTGCTCCCTACCATTTAGACACCATTTTCTCAAAAATAAAGATTTACCTTGGATATGCCAAGGCCCCTTTTTCAGAACCCTATTCATTCCTATCTCTGAGTCAAATTTAAATAGGAAATTATTTGAGCTTGTTATTAATGTTTCCTTCAGTCCATACTCTGCCCAAGACCTTGATAAAGCTCTCTAAACTAAAGGAAAAGTAGGAGGCTTACCAATGAAAAAGCCTATTAGAGTTTGTCTGAATAGCGTCGCTCCCTTATTCGCTAACTCTGGAGGTGGTATGACATAGATATGGTCCTCCTTGACTTCCGGAGGATAGTAAGTCAGAGCCTTATCCTTCGAGGAATCCTCCATTCCTTCCGAGATGACAGACTTCCATGTTCTAATGTTCTCTGAGGTTTTCACATTTAAGGGGTGCGTGGAAGTTTCTGGTAATGAGGTTTATTGAACTAAGGGGTGTTCATCACTGAGGTGTTTTGGGTACGATTGATGGAAGGGGGCGATTTGGAAGATGGAGTATTTGTTAGGGGAAGTCTGCGATATTAGGGTTCTGGTTTTGGCTTCGAATAGGGTTAGAGAAAGAGGGCTTATTATGGGAGTAAGGTGAATGGACAAAGGAAGGGAGAAGAGGATCAAGAGGGGTGCGAGTCAGGGTTGGAGAAGTAGAAAAAGCCATGAAGGAGGGCTAACTCACCGGTTCTATCAGAAGTTATGGTTGTCTCAACTTGCTCTCACTCTCATTTCCCATTCAAAGTTTCTCTCTCTTTATTATGCAATGCAAGCAGTAAAATATGAAAAAAAATCTTGAGAGAGAAAATAAACATGAAAATATAATAAAAAAGTCACTAAATTGAAAAATGTAACTACAAGAAAAATATCGTATAGTGATGGAAAGTCACAGAATTTCATCAGGAAAATAGATTCGCAACAAAATTAAACGACGAACAAAGGCATTGTAAAAATGACTGTAGGTAATAATTTCTACTGAATAACAAAATGTTCGTTGGTAAATTTACTAACAAAAATTTTATGTAACCATCAGTGAATATATAGACGGTTGTTTCAGTGGACTATCGGTAAATTTACCAACGGTCAAGATTTTTTCGTCAGCATATTTACAAAAAGTTTTGGTTATTTTGTCGATAAATTTATTACAACAATATCGATAATTATGATTGTTCTGTCGGTGACTATACTGACGATTTTTTTGTGGCAAATCATGTCGGTAAAGTTGGCGACGAGCTGTCAATATTACTGGCAGAATAATGTGTTTTGTCAGTAAATATATTGGATTTACCGACGTAAACTTGTGTTCCATCAATAAATATAATGCATTTTAATGATGTACACTTATTTTCTATCGGTAAATATTTTGAAATTTTTTAAAAATGTCGACATTAAATTTTATTTCATGATCTTATATTTAATGCATAATTTCAACAGTTATGAATTATCTGTGCATAATAATTTGATTTTTTATACATTTAATTTGTTTAAACAGAAAGTTGATTAATGATATAAAGTTAAAATTATCTTAATTGTTAATAAAAATTTATATTATACATAATAAGTATTTATAATTCAAATGAAATGACTACAAGTACACTATTGATTTGGTGACTGCAGACACTCTGATTGCTGAGATGAGGTGTTACCCCTCGCTTTCAACTCATCCATCTAATTACTAAGCTGAGTTATGTACTCCATCGACTGTTGCAACTGAGTTGACAATGTCTGCACTATGCTCCAAAACTCATGGACTTCATTAGTTGCCGACTGTCTACTAGATATTGTTGTATTGAATGTGTAGGATTGTGAATAACATGTGTTCATAAATGAACTTAAGCCGAAGATCCTTCTATGATAGTCCCTACCACCCATTGCATCAAGATATGTCTGACTCTCATCAACTGCTTGTTCATGTTGAGACTGTTGTTGACTGTTTTCTTGTATTTGGTCCTATTAGGAGGCAATGTTTATATTAGTAAGTAATAATTATTAAGAATCAATATTAAAACATAAATTTCACATATATTAAGTTCTCCACATCAGATGTTAACGAATATCACACCATCATGCTTTTTAATGTGAATGTGCAAAAAAGAGTTGACGAGCCCATAGACTTTTCCTCCATAAAAATAAAATGTTATAAGTCAACTAGAATTTATAAAAATTTCAGCAAATTTTTTTCAATTTTTATGATATTTACCCCGTGTTGAACAAAAAAATTTACTTAACAACACAACCATATATGACACCAAATATTTATAACATTATCATTCTCCATAATACACATATTTCCATTCCAAAATTAACACATCAATTTAAATTGATATACAACAAAGTAAAAAAATCAGAATATAAATATAAAGTGTAAATACTTACAAGTCTCTCTGCAAGCTTGTGATGAGTAATAGATCCTTCGTATGTACGAGAAGATTCTCTCCTCCTAGTCTTCCTTGTCTGTTGGTAGAATTACGCTATAAAATGGACATTGGCTCAGGTAATGTCTAATACTGCTGCCAACAACTCCATATTTGTTCAGAAATATAAGGTGGTTGTACACCAACCTTGTGTATCACACCAACAAAGTCTCAATGACGTATATGTGCTTGTCTAGACGAAATCAACCTAATACAAAAACAAATAATTTTATACCAATTAAAAGTTAAACCTATTACTTAATTATAAACATATAATGTTTCATGTATTTTCACTTACAGATTATTAACAATTGTGATGTTAGTTCTTCCATTAGGTCCCTTAGCTCTAGGCTGGTGGCTACCTCCTTCATCCGTATCGTTTACCCTGATATCTCTATCACTATAGTGGTAGTAGATGATGTAGGGGTGGTGGATGGTGTAACATCAGGTACAAAAGGTGATGCCTCATTTGCAAGTGTAGTAGTTGGAGTGAGAGAAGGTGATTCAGTTGTGACTGCAAAGTGTGATGGTTCACCTAAATAGTAAGTACCTCTGAATCATTGTCTGAACCTGGATCGCATCATATCATGTTTTCTCTTTGGAGAAATATTTCAACCCGAAATTCATATTTGACTGAATTTTTTAGAAATATAAGAATTTGAATTCAATATTTTACACAATATATTGAAAAGGAAATAATTGATTTGTTGAATATAATATTCAATTACAAATACAAATTAATCGCTATCATCACTTAATTGTAAATTAAAATTATCTTCTTTTTTTGAAGAATAAGAATCAAACTAAGGCTCCTCTTCAGATCTTCGGCCCTCGTCATCCTCTCCATGTGAAATTTAACCATATTCATCAGATGGATCGTTCAGAGGTTCATTACATCATATGTGATAGATGCATTTATTTCATAAACATCTTCCTGAAACACTTCACTTTCAATTCTCTGTTCTCCTTTTCCATGTGATTCAAAAACACCTCTAGGTTTAATTTTACAAATAGCCAACCAATCTGACTTATCTTATTATAAGCTGGGAAAAGGGACATAATACATCTGAATCGCTTACATTGCTAACAAGAAAGGTTCAAATTGTCTCAATCGTCTTCGATTCTTGATTTCAACTAGATTGTATCAGCTATACACTTTTCTACCAACATTTAGAGTTGGATGAAACTAGTCACACTTAAATATCACACTTCGCTTTATTGACAATGCAGGGTACTCAATTTCAAATATTTCAATAATTTTACCATAGTAATCCATCAATTCTCCTTTTATATAAGCTCCGCTATTTATTTTTGTCATGCTATGACCATGATATTCTGTATGACATTCGTATCCATTAACGAAATACATTGGATACGATTTAACAGTTCGTAGAGGTCCCTTCACAAAATCACATATGAACTTGCTCTCTATTGTATTTTCTAAGGACTACATAAAAGAAATTATCATAGCAAACAACATAATGTCATTTGAACACTTAAATCTTATAATTCAATCATTTCAATTTTTGTAAGTGAAAACTTACATATTTCTTAAACTATCGAGGAAAGTGTCTTCCAACTTCTTTATTGATATCATTCTATGTTTTGTTAGGAATTAGTCGAGTAACAATTCTTCGTATAATCTAAAAACATTATTATGTATTTCGGTTATGAATAACATTAAATTTCAAAACCCAAATAATCAATTCCAACTTACTGCACAAAAGGTTGAACTTCTTGATAGTTCAATAAATTTTAAACATCGGCAACCTCAATTTCTCCCTCGGTTAACATTCTTCTTGTTGAACATCCTTATGTTCATCTAGGAAATGTCAAAATGGATAAGTTACCATCAGCATCACTTGCTCCTTTCCCCCTTTGTCATTACGAGGAACTTTTCTTTCTCTTGTGTAAACATGCGGCTCAAAATAATATGAACAAAATGTATTAGCTTCCTTCCACTAAATAAGTATTATATGTCAAGCCTTCAACTATAGCCTTGTTTTTGACATTTTTCTTCATGTGATGCAAATACCTATATTAACAATTGTTAAAACATGTTATTACTTCAATTACAATCATTTTGTTGAAGTAACTCTCAAACAGATACATCCATCGATATTGAACTGCATCAGCTAATTTTGCCTCGTGTGTTAAATGCATAGGTAGATGCTCCATACAGTCAAAGAAGCTTGGAGGAAAAATTCCTTCTAACTTGCACAAAATTACTAGAATTTTCCTTTCTAGTTTTTCCATTTCAACCAACTTGATTTCAGATGATGTTAAACTTTTGAAAAACAAACTTAATTATGTTATTACTTCCCAAACCTTATTGGTAGCAACTCCTAAAATGCAATTGGAATTAGCCTTTACATAAACATATGACAATCATGAACTTTCTTCCCAAATAATTTATACTTCCTCATATCCACACACCTTGCCAAACTTGAAACATAACCATCGGAAAGTTTTAGACTTTTCAACCATTCACACAATATTTCATTCTATTTTTCGTCCAAAGTGTAACATCCTTTCAAATATTTACCAGTGCAAAGATCTTTATATAACTCATCTTTCTATAAAAAAAGTTACAAATCAGCTCGTGATTTTGCATTGTCTTCTGTCCTCCCTTCAATGTTCATTATGGTATTGGACAAATTTTCAAAATTATTTTTTTCAATATGCATCACATCTAAAATTATGACGCATCAAATTAGTTTTTCAATATGGAAAATTTCAAAAGATACTTCGTTTTCTTGAACCAAAGTTTTTGTTAATGCTTGTATTAACTTCATTAGCTTCAAATTCTGTAACTTTTAGCAAGTCTAATTCCTTAATCTCCTAAAACATATCTTCACCAACTTTGTGAGGGGGAGAAGGTGTTTTTTCCATCCTATTCTTAATGAACTTTTGTTTACTATGTCTGAATGGATGATATGGAGAAAGAAATTTCATGTGATTGTCAAACTAACATATTTTGCCCCTATTTAGAAGATAAAACATATCAGAATCATTGTCATAATAAGGAGAAGCCAATTTTCCTATTGTGCTCCATCCAGACAATATGGCATGTGATGAAAAATCATTAATGATCCACATCAAATCCAATCTCAACCCAAAATTTTATTTCAAAGACATGTCATATGTCTCAACACCATATTCTTAAAGATGCTGCAATTTATATATCAATGGTTGTAACAATACATCAATTTTATAGTTTGGATTTATAGGCCCTGGTATAATTACTGTCAAGAACATATATGCCTCTTTTATACACATCTATGGAGGCAAATTATAAGGAATAATTATCATTGGTCATGATGAATATTGTTGGCCAAATTGACCAAAAGGTTGGAATCCATCCATTGATAGTCCCAACCTAATATTTCAACATTCAACTGCAAACTCATAATGGGTGTCATAGTGCATATGATGGATGACTCTTTATTCCATCATCTTGTTCGTGCTCATTATGTCATCTCATGTAAGATGTAGTAACATCAGAAGCATATAGTCTTTGAAGTCTCGAAGTTAGCAAGAAAAAATACATCCACTTCTACGGTACTAATTTCGGTTTCAGAGAATGCTTTCTAGGCTTGAACCTAAATTTACCACAAAATTTGCACTCTTACAATTCCATATCATCTTCCCAATACAACATTCATTCCAATTTGCAACAATCAATCTTTTCAACACCCTAATAAGTTTCTTCATATTGTAAGAACCATCAACCATTATATGATGAGAAAGCAATGATTCATTATACTATTCAAGAATTTTATCAAAACTACGATTAGAAATATGCCTTTTAAACTTTATGTTCAATATTCAAGTAATTGAAGACAATTGAGTCATTGTCTCACAATTTGGCCATAATTCTTGGTTAGCTGAGTGTAGTAAGTCAAAAAATTATTTTGCATGTGGATTTGGTTCTTCTTCAAGATTTTCTATATTTTCCTGAAAGGTATAACCGACTACATCATAAACTATTTGCATGTAAGGATTTTAATTTGTTGCCATATTATTTGTTCTAAATCCAATCCCTCCTTCAAACTCATTTAAGTTCACAAATGATTGTATTTAATTAGCCCTATATTAACTCATTGATAAATTGAAGTTGGAATTTTTAATTAAGTGGTTTAGATATTGTTATTGAAATTTCAAATTAATGTTATAAATTTGATATTTAACCTAGATTATGTACTAGTAACAAATATAATAAGTAAAGCTAAAAATATGAATACTTTGATTAATAAATTATTGTAGCATATACAAATTATCTAATATGTTTAGAAGAAAATTATTATTATATTAAAAAGGATGTGTGTAAAGATTTGCATATAAAAAGTAGAGAGAACCTAATCATTTCAGAGAGCATCAATAAAATAACCCATTGATAAAATTTAGATATTTGGAACTATAAGTTAAAACTATCCTATATTAACTCATTGATAAACTGAAGTTTATATCACAAACAAGTTGTGGTTGGTACAAGTCATTTACATTAAAAATATAGGAAGTTCAAATCGGAGGTTCAAACTACAAACAAATACCTAAATTAAACCAAGTACACAAAAACTAGTAAATAACAAAACTCACTTACCTCAACCGACATGTAAAAGAAGTCACTGAAGCACATGAAGGAAGAAGAAGATGAAACTAGAGTGAGTTGACGACCAAAGAAGATAACCAAAAGAAAGGAAAGAAGACAACGAATTTCAAAGCAGTATGCAAATTGATATAAATTCATGTTCAGAAGTATTAGTTATAGCATTTGATTGCCGCCATGTTATGCAAAAAAAACTGTCATTTGCCTTTTAAAACATAAAAAGGATGATAGTTCTCTTTTCAATGAAGTAAAAAGATTCAAAATGACTACGCTGCAAAATATAGAAACAGATAGAAATTCAATTAAAATGTATAGAAAATCATTGTTGACATTGTCAATAAGCAAAGGAAATGAATGTCAAAAATGAATACCTGTTGAAACTTCTCTTTAATCTCCTTGAAAACAGAAATATTATAAATGAGTTCTTACAACCAAGCAATAATCAATAAGATCTTAGCCAGTAAAATTACAAATCTATCCTATACATAAAGAAATTTTATCTGTAGAAGATATCCCACTTATCTCAATCGATGAATAAACGAAGACGCAGAAGGAAGCAACACACAAAAGCACAAGAAGGAAGAAGATGGACGGCGAGAAGGAACCGAAGCCTGCACCCGATGACAAAACCGACAGCTAGAGAGAAAATGAACATCGACAGACAAGGGAGGGGTGGTTTCGTGTGCAAACGACTCTAGTTTAACGAAAACAACGTCATTTTCGATCTTATGTTTAATGTTGAAATATGCGTGTGTTTGAGTTTATATATTGTTATTGGGTCATTTTATTAGATATACCGCAATTAATTGTTACATACTAATATACACACCAAGTATATTTGACAAGTTGAAGTAAATTACTTATTATTATTATTATTAGCATAGGATATTGCATTTGGCAACTTCTCTTCGTGAACACATCCTCCTGCCTGTTTCCGTTTCTCTTTCTCGTTTGTGACGTCAATTTATGAAACTTACGATAGTCGATCCACGTGGGTTGGCCTCAAGTTAGGGGTTTTGGTATAAATGCAAGACCTTCACCAGTCGCTTATCATCAGTCCCCACCATGAAAATATCTTAATTATGATTACATTTGTGAGGACCTAAACGTTTTGACCCCCTTCATTCTATCTCTACTTGTTTGTGGGCTCATTTAATTTTTTAGGTTGGAAGTATCCGATCAACATAAATTTACAAAACTTACCCTCACTAGCTACTTTGGTTGGTATTGGTTGATTAAATGTATATTAAATCTCGATCAACCAATGTTGATATTTAATAAGACAAACTCTATCCCTAATCACCATGGTTTTGATTCAACCAATGTTGCATGATATTTTATCAAACTATTTCTTATTTTGTTAACATGATATTTACGAATCCTTAATATATAACAAAAGGAAGCTAAGTATATTAATGATTTTTTTTGAAATATTTTGATCTCTTTATCTAATAACAAGAATCTAACTAAGAGGTTATACGAACATTGCATGCAGACATAATATTACGGTTTGATCTAATTGCAAGGTATGAGACTTGAATCTCATATTGATTAAATACAAAGTTGATATGGAATTTATAAAGACTTTGGGTTCTCTACCCTCATAAGCCAGCTTTTGGGGTGTGGCTCTCTTAAAGTTCTTATCAATTGGTATCAGAGCCGATCATGGAGTGATGGCCTGAGAGTGCCAGCCAAAGTGGTGATTCATAGAGTGGTGACCTGAAAAGTATCAGCCGTGACCAATGAGGACATTGATTCTTATGAGGGGGCGAATGTTACGGTTTGATCTAATTACAAGGTATGGACTTGAATCTCATATTGATTAAATACAAAGTTGATATGAAATTTATAAAAATTTTGAGATCTCTACCTTCATAAGCTAATTTTTGAGGTGTGACTCTTCTAAAGTCTTTATCACATAATGAGCGGTAGCTTAAAGCGATGCGGACAGAGTTGGAGTTGAATCCTTGTTTCATTTGGTTTTGGTAAAAGTAAAGGAAAGAGAGGTGACAATGAAACCGCAAAGGCATTATTAGTACATAATATGACTAGAAATGGAGCCGCAGGCAGAATATGAGA
>JANTNU010000008.1:20442892-20455693 GCA_024752395.1 Erythroxylum havanense
ATGGAAGTTTATTTTCATGGTATTATGGAATCTGGCATAAGTGTAGAAATGGTGAATGAATTTATCGTTACCTTGGTCATGGGGTTTGACTAATCCTGTAAGTTAGGAGGAAACAACTTGTTGCACAGAAGGATTGTCAGGGGGAGCTAAATGAAAGGGCCGCTCTTTGATAAATGACCTAATGTCTACTTTTTAAACTATTTTTGCAAAGGTGAAATGATCAGAAGAGTCGGAATCACTAGGAGGGCTAGGAGGGGCAGTAGGAGTACTACGGCTTGGGAGTTTAACACGAGATATTATTATGCAAAAATGCATATCAAAATATAACTTAACCAAATGAGTAAAACAAACTATCATAAACAAAATGAATCTAAAAAGGAAAATGGAAATGAAAACAAAATAATAAACTTAATCTACCCTAAACAATACAAAAACTAAGAGAAAATGAAGAGAAAAAATACTTACGAAGCTTAAAGAAAAACGTGTAGAGATTCAAAAGGGAGAGGAAGCGTTAGGATGGCCGCGGCAAAGAAAGAGGGATGGAGATGACAGAGGGGGGGTCGGGGGTGTTTTTATAAGGTTTGGGATGTGAAATGACCAAAAGGGATAGAGGGAATACGAAAGGTAAAGAGAAAATAAGGGTGAAAGGCATAGATTAAACTTTCGCCACGATGAACTTAACCGTAGTTGTGTAAATAGCAAAATATTGATGTTTCACCGCGATGAAATTAACCCAAAGGAACAAAGAAGAATGCTAGGAAGTTCACTGCAACGACATGGAATGCACACTGTGGCGAAATAAACCCGAGAGGAATAGAGAGAAACGAGGTATGTTAGTCGCAGCGATGCAGACTTCACGCCTCGACAAAGTTTACTAAAAAAATAGGAAAGTTGTAAGGAACTTTTGCTAAGGCGACGTGGACTTCACACTGCGGCAAAGGTTACCCGAAAGGAAAACAAAGCAAAGACAGAAACGATGAAAATGACTTATAAACACATAAAAGACACAAGTTGGATACTCAGTACACTTAGAGATGATCTACATGTCTTCACACACCAGAATAGCTGAAGAAAACAAAGTGCAATACAATTAATCACATAAATTCCTCAAATTTGAAGATGTATCATGCATAAAGCCAAAAAACACAGTAAGCATAAAGCAGGAAGGAGTTATTAAATTGAAAAACTGCTAAAAATAAAAGCTAAAATAATGTCCTATTGAATTGGTTTCTTCCCCATACTTATTCAACAAACTAATGCATCCACAATGTCATACTCAGTCACAGAGCAAAAGTAAATAAACAAGTGAAGGAGAGAAACAACCTGACGATTACGGAGATTCCTGTTGCTCTTGGTGAACCTTCGACAGATAGCCATGTTGTGGTAAGACAACCTTACCACTTATTGTGACAGTTTCAACCTCCTCAATTCCAGGATCACCTAAAACATTAACGGAAAACCTTTGTCCCAAAGGATCATCATTGACAATTAAAGAATTCAATAAGTTTAGTGTAGAGCTAGAGTAAACAAGTTGGAGTGCATACTCAGAGCATGCATTATTAATAACAATATCAAGCATGTTAACTCCTAAAAGTGAATAATCCTCATGGGGATGTTTCATAGTTTCGTACATGTTAAAGCTCTCTTATTGATCTCCTACCTCCATGGTGATAGTACCTTCTTTCATGCTAATCATAGTACTAGCAATCTTTAAGAAGGGTCTACTGATAATCAATGTAGTATCCTATACAACTTCAGAAGATATGTCAAGTACATAAAAATTAACTGGAAAGACCAAACCTTTTACCTGGACCAAAATGTCCTCTATGATGCCCATGGGATGCCTAAGAGACCTATAAACCAATTGTAACACTACAGACGTAGGATTTAGACTTTTGACTCCTAATGATGTGTAGACAAACTTATGCATCATATTAATGGCCGCCCTTAGATCTAACAAAGCTCTTACTACGGTAATTTTTCCTATGGCGCACGGGATGGTGAAAGATCCAGGTCTTGGTATTTTACTAGTATTTGGGGTTTGAACAATGTGGACACATTTGAGCTGACTTGCACTCTTTCATTTGGTCTAAACTTTCTTTTATTGGTGCACAGGTCCTTAAGATATTTAGCATATGTAGGAACTCTTTTTACAAGATCAAACAAAGGGATATTGACTTCTACTTTTCCAAACAAATCAATGACATCTTTCTTAGGTTTAAAATCATTCATCCTTTTTCTAAGCAAATACGAATTGGGAAAAGGAAGGTCTTTTAGGTTTACCTCCTTGTTATTTGCTTCATGGGCTCTTTGCTTGCTTGATTCCGAGTTAGTTTTGGAATTCACTTCCTTGCTCTTTAATGTTTGGACTCCTTTTCAGTCAGAAGTGCTCTCTCTTTAGGACTTTCGAACTTCTTGACTCTCTCATTTGTTGAGGACAATTCTCTGATCTCAATCTCCTTTTCATTTTCTTCCTCATCTTGATTTCTGAACCTCACTTGTTTTCCATTTTGGAGGGTTATGGCATTCAAACTTTTGGGGTTTATAACAATGTTGGAGGGGATAGTTCCACTATTTCTCACTTCGTTCTCACTCATGTTATTGGATAATTGAGTGACGTAGGAGTTGATATTCTCAACCTTCGTCTCCCATTACTCCATTCTCTTTTCTAAAGCATTAAACCGAACATTATTTTTAAAAGAATCATGTTGAATGAGAGAGGCTATTGCATTGAACTGGTTATTATTCAAAGTCCTTTCCTCCTTAATTAGTGCCATCATATTATGAAGAAGTTAGTTAGTATCCTTCTTTGGTGGGATAGTCAGAGCTTGTTGTTGGTTATGGAACTGGTTTGTGGAAGTACCAGCTCCTCCACCTTATTGAAATCTGTTTGGACATCTTCCTTCTTCATTCCTCCAACTGAGCCTAGGATTTGCTTTTTGTCCCTCTTTATAGGTGTTAGAATAGGGGTCCCATTTTTGATTGGGCCGACCTGATATATAGCAGATACCTCTTCATAATGACCTAGGCAGATACTAGATATGTTCATTATTGACCCACAAGTATCACAACTGTGTGCAATAAGATCCATAGAAGGTGTTGGGCAATGCACACTCATGTTTTTCAGTTCTGCAGTGATGAAGGACAATTGTGAAGTCACTTTAATCTCTAAAGAGTCAATTTTAGACTTTAGACTCTCCATTATTCTAGATTGGGTTGTCGAAGCTCCCAAATCATGTATACCTCTGGTATCTCTAATACTGTACTGTTGAAGATTTAAAACCATCTTCTTGATCAAATCCTATGCCTCTGAAACTGTAAGGTCAATCAAAGAACCTCCCGATGTCGCATCCAACATACCTTTATCTTGACTCTTCAACCCATCATAAAAATAATACACTAATTGCTCATCAGGTATCTGATGGTGGGGGCATCTGGACAACAAGTCTTGGAAGTAGTTCCAATAGTCATGGAATGACTCATCATAATCTTGACATGTTGAATAGATCTCTTTCCTCATTGATGAAGTTCTCAAGGCCGGAAAATATTTCTCTAGGAATTCCTTTTGCAGATTGGTCCAACTATAGTAGGCATTTGCCACATATCTTAGGAGGCTCACATACCACTCCCTTGTTTTTCCCTCCAAGGATAGATGAAAAACCTTCTATAGTACTTGATCAAGTGAAGCTCAGGTTTCATACTCTGACAAATCATGGACAAAGATTGCAAATGGATGTAGGGATCTTCTCCTGTCAAGCCATGAAATTTAGGAAAAGAGTTAATGAGCAATCCTTTAACTTCAAAATTCACATCAAAATTAAGACAAACAGTAGTAAATGGGTCATAATTCACATTAGAGGTAGTTGCTTCCCTAATGGTCCTCCTTCTTTGACTTTCATTATTCTCACCAACTCGCTCCTGCACCCCATTAACTCCATTATCACCATTTCTAGGTTGATTAGCATTAAGGTTAGGGTTTTGCAGAAAAGTTGGGTTCTCAGCCATTATCACTCCTTCTAATGATTCACTCTCACTACTTGACTAACTAGACTCCTCTTCAACAACTACCTGGCTTATCTCTTTTCCTTTCCTATCCTTTCTAATTTTTCTCAAATGTCTCTCAATTTCAGGGTAGAAAGGCAGAAGTTTGGCTTTTCGGGGCATGCACGAGAACAATTCAAATGAAAATAAAATGTAACATAATTTACTTGCAAGCACAAAAAATCAAATAAAAAGATAAGATGTGATGGATGCAAGTGTATAAGTGTGTGAAAGTCTGTATGCAAGTAAAGTATGTATGTATCGAAAAGAAATCAAAGAAATGTTCAAAACTATGTAGGTACAAAAATGCTAAGTACGAAAAGTGCAAAAAGTTTAGGATACTTTTTGTTTGTGTTTTTAAAATTTTTATGTTATGTAAGGAAAATGAAATCCTATACTATTGACAAGTATAAAGCTAAATTATCTAAAATGCAATCTAAATAAAAGGCTCCTAACCTCGCTTAGTAGCAAAATGATAAAAGCTAACCTAGAGAACCAATTGCTTGGTTCCCTGGTAATGACGACATTTTGATCCGGACCTAGTTCATACCCTTGGAGGTCAAATCAAAAATATAATCCAAAGATTACAATATAGTTTGCAACCTCGGGTCGTTTCACTTAATTGGAACCTAAACGAATGGACCTAAACTAACCTATACGTAATGAAATGCAAGCTAAATTGGTAAGGAGGGGGTTTTGATATTTGGAAATCTTAACTGAATTAAATGGAATTGAAAGAAAAATGTGTAAAATGTATTTTTGGATTTTTGGGAATGGAAGAACAGAAAGATAAAGATAATGATCAAATAGTGATGGTATCCTATTGAAAATGAGTTTTGGCTATCATAGTTCAAAATCAATTTTCGATGGGAGTGGAAATCACTAAGTTTCAAAAGGGTAAACCTTAAAGAACTCTTTAAGTCCAAGGTCTTAATCAATGAACTTAATTTCTTAAGACCTTGTTAAATGCCTTTAGTGTGTGTAGTGGGTAAGTCAATGCGGCAAATCACTTTGGGATCTTAAATCAACTTAGTATCAAACACAACCATGTTAGATAAAAGAGATTCAACAAGATTGCAAATAAACATAGACTTCATATACTTAAGCTCAAAGTTCTACATCAAAAAATCCTGATCACAATCAAGAAACACTTGATTAAACTCTAATAAAAAATGTTCAACTATAAATTACAAATCCTAAACCTAGGAGTTGATAAATCATATCTAAACATGGATTAAGCTACTCCCCTTTTAAGCCCGTTGAACTTAAGCCATTGCTACATCTTCAAGAAGAGAGAGGCGCTTAGCCACGCCTAGCTCCAAGAGACTTCACAACTGAGAACCCACTGGAGATATCCATGGTAGTAGTCACCAGTGGAAAAATGGAAGAAAATGGTATGAATGAGGGAAGATGATGGTGTGCGTGAAGATGGAGTTGAATGGGATGATTGAATAATAGTATCAAGTGTCGACTCACTCTCCCCCATTGTAAGTGAGCTTAAAATAGGTCTTTTTCATAAAAAGGGTTGACGGATCGAGTTGCATAGTCGGTTAGTTTGTTGAGAATGATCCAGGTCTGTGCCAATTCAAAGGTTTCACAAAAATTAGGGTGTGCTTTATATGCAACAACATGGCACCGCTACACTTTTTTCTAAATTTCACGTATAAAAGAGTAAGAGGTTTTAAGTTTTAATGATAAAATTCTGTAAATTTCATAAAATAAAAAAAGAGAAACCTAAAAGTTACAAAAATTGCTAAAATCCCACCATCTCCCCCCACTCTAACACATCTTCACCTTGGCCACTCCACTCTACTCTTCGTGCAAGGGTTGTCTTGCCTGGTTCATGCATCAAAATTAATGTCAGATCCGTGCTTCATCCTTCGTTTAAGGGTTTGTGTTGCCTAGTTGACGCATCTTCACCATCCCTTGATGAGATAATCACATAGAAGTTAATGAGATAAAGTATAAAGAAAATTTCTTTGGTTGAAGGAATTAAAAAAATGGAAATTGACACATAAGAAAAAATGTAGATGGGTTTTTGACCACTGATGATCGGTCGAATGAATTTCTATAGGGCAAATCAATCCTTTTTAGATCATTCTTTAAGTATCATTTAGAACTTAACCATAAGTTAGTTTGTAATTGAAAATGATGTATTATTTTTATGTTTTTTTTTTGCATTTCTATGACTATGATAATTATCATTGATGATAACATAAAACTTTGATTTAACATTCCAGTAGTAACTTAAATATGAAAGACTCTAATTACTAGTAACTTAAAGTTAATGTAACAGTTGAATTGAATAAGGATTACATTTAATGTCGGTTTTTTTTGAAAAATTGAGGCGTAATAGATCATTAGGTAGGTATATAGAATGGAAACTAGTGATGTAGATCTCATGAGGCTTATAAGTGAAAATCACCACAAGTTTAGGAGTCACAGTGAGAACATATTTTTTAATTCATAGGTTTAAATAACACCACGTACCTTAATTAATAGGACTTAGTAAGTTCTTAGAAAAATATATATATGAGGTTAGTAGGAAATGCCACTAACTTTCATGTGTTGTGCTGTGCTTCAATTTGTCACTTTCACTTCAGTGTTTCTAGTCACCTTTCACCACTCTGAATTAGTTGGATGATGGAATTGTTATGAATACATTAAGCATCATATGTTGTGCTAGGCTTTAATTTATCACTTTCACTTTTGTGTTTCCTTTCAACATTCTAACCGAGTCTCTTAGTTTATTGGAGTTAGTCATTTCGGCTTGGAAAAATGACATTTGATAAGGTAACTATGAGGTTTCACCATGTGGGATGTTTTGTAAATATGGGTGATAATGTTTGCTATGAGGGTGATTTTATGGATGAAATTCAATTTGATCCTGACTTATTGAGCTATTTTGATCTGGTTGATGTATGTAAGAGAAGTGGGTATAACAATGTGAAAAAGATATTTTATCTTATGCTTCGTTTTGAACTATGTAATGGTTTAAAGGTTGTCGAGGATGATGCTAATGTGATAGATATGGTTAGTTAGATGATGGGTACAAGTGGTATTGATACTTATATTGAACATAGTGTGGATATCCCTGTTGAAGTGATTGAGGATAAATGTAATAAGATTAATTAGGGTAATGTAGTTGAAGACAATGGTGAGGATGTTAATAATAAAGGGTCTGTAGGTAATGTAGGTAATTTAGATGATGTGTCAAATGTGGAGGATGACAATGATGTAGATATGGAGAATGAAGATGATACAAATATTGAGGTTGAAGAGAATGACGAGGATGAAGATGACGAAGAGGATTTCAAGCAACGAAATGAAGGTAATGGTCTAGATGAAGATGATGAACATGATTTAAAGTAAGGAGATGAAGGTAATGGTCTAGATGAAGATGTCAAAGAGGATTTGGAGCAAGGAGATAAAGGTAATGGTCCGGATGAAGATGATGCAGATTATGGACCATAAGAAACTGATGCAAATGATGAAGATGAGGTAGTTTTGTTTGAATATTATGACAGTGATGAATATGGAGAACTTGTTATTGATGTAGATGATATGGTTGATAACGCTACTATGAGGAAAAGGAAATACTCTGTTTATGATGAAGATGCAGCTGAACCTTACATTAAAGTAGGGATGATTTTTCTTAATCATTTGTAATTTAAGCATGCAGTGAGTTTGTTATCCATCAAAACAAAGAAGTTTGTCATATCTACCAAAAATAATCCCAAGTTTGTCCAAGGTAAATGTAGAGTAGAGAACTGCCCTTAATATATATATGGAGTATTTGATAGGAAGCTGCAATCATTTTAAGTTAGGAAATTTAAGAACAATTATGACTGTAATAGGGTATATACAAATCCTAGGATGAGCACCAGCATCATATCTGACTTGTTAAAGGATAAGCTTAAAAGGGAGCCATTTTTAAACAATGATGATATCAAATTTTACGTTAAGGATTGTTTAGGTGTTAGAAGTGTCCATCAGTATGGTGAGAAAAGAAAAAAAAAGTAGACAGTTTTGTGATCAACATTGAGAGGAGTTTAGGAAGCTTTGGTCTTATGTTAACATGATTAGGTAGACCAACGCAGGAAGCATTGTTACATTGACAGTGTCTCAGCCAATTCCAACATCTCCACCTGTATTTGAAAGAATGTACATATACTTCTTATAAGCTATTAAACATGGGTTTAGGCATAGATACAAGCATTTTCTTGGCCTAGATAGATGTTGGCTGAAGACCAAATCTAAGGGTGAACTTCTATATGCTATGGGAAGAGATGGAAACAATCAAATGTTTCTTGTTGCTTGGGCTATAGTTGAAGTTGAGTCGACAATTACATGGAAGTGGTTCTTTGAAAGGCTGAAAGAAGATTTGCGTCACTTGGGCTCTGGAATTGGTTGGACTATAATAACAGACCAATAAAAGGTAAAAGTTTCACATCAATATTATTTTTACTTTCATTGAGAGCGTAACTGTTATAATATGTGTAGATTTGCATTCACATGCCTATTCAAACGGTTATATTTTCCCTTGCAGGGACTTGATAGAGCTGATTTGTGTCCAGATGCTAAGCATAGGTTTTATGCTAGACATATTTATGTGAGTTGGCATGGAAGAGGACATAAAGGGGAAGAGATGAAGGAATACTTTTGGAAATTACAAAATCCTTCACAGTAAGGGAATATGAAGAAAATTTGGATAAGTTCAGGGCCAAGAAGCTAAGGGTAGCATTATGCAGCACCAATTCAGCAATGGTGCCAAGCTTTCCAGACGAAAGATTTTATGATCAAGTTAGTTAGTAATAACTTATGTGAGGCCTTCAATAAGACTCTGGTTGATGCAAGAAAAAATGTTAGTTTTAGGGTTGTTTGAGCATATTAGAAGAGAATTGATGAAAAGAATTGTAAGAAAAAGGAAAGAGGCTACCAAGTGGAAGAGTAATTTAGACCAAGAATATGGGAAGCAATTGAGAAGACTGTCATGATTGCTCAACATTGTTCAATACATCATAATGGAGAAGGAGGGTATGAGATTGATTATGGACAAAACAGATATGTGGTGAGGCTTTAGAATAAAATATATTTTTATAGGAGATATACCCTCTCTGGCATTCCTTGCGCACATTCCATATGTGCTATTAGAGATAGTAGGGTTAATATTGAAGAGTACACTTCTAGTTAGTTATAGAAGACTGAATATGTCAAAGCATATGGGAAGGCAATTCAACCGATGCTTAGTATAAAGGAGTGTCCCACTAGTAATGAAGAAACTATTAGGCCACTAGAATTCAAACAAGGGTCTAGTAGGCCTAAAATAGCTAGGAAAAAAGGCATTGATAAGTCTTAAAGGAATACAAAAATAAACAAAAAACAAAATGCTAACTACATGTCTAGGAGGGGCATGATCACCACTGCCATACAGACGGACATAATAAAAGAGGTTGTTCTTGGAAGGGATGAGAGGTAATATCTATGTTGCTTTGTTTTTTCATGGTACAACTAAGATTCTTTTCCACAGTAGTGGTAATCTTATGGGTTTTTCTGTTCCATTCTCACTGTTCTCAATGGCAAGTTCCGGACCAGTTTCAAAATCCAAACCCAAACCAGTCAACTAATTTCTATATGGAGCAAAACACAACGAACTCATAATCAACCCCAGAAAACATATCCATAGTTGAAACCAACATTGACAACCCAGTAAGTGGATCTAAATCTGCATCTAACAATGCTAAAAGGGAAAAAAGGTAAAAAAAAAATAGCAAAAGCCTCTGCTTATGCCTTAGCTTCTACCTTTGCCTTAACTGCTTCACATACTGCCAACGCCTCAAGTACTGCTAATGTATGTGGAAGTGCAAATGCAACAACCTTAGTTGTTCTCCCAACACCTGGAGGTACTTTAGAAACAACAAATATCTGTACATATTCAAAGGCCACCATAAAAAATAAAACAAAGGGAGAAGAGGGCCTAGTTATAGTGTTGTAAATGATGGAAGCAGATTGAGGATGTTTGGTGTAGGGAGATGTAGTCTAAATTCTTAAGAGAAAATTATAGGAAAAGGCATATCACGTACTCTTCTCTTTAACAAGAAGCAAATAGGAAGTTTAAGAAACAGGTGGAATGGATGGGGGTATACACAAATAAAACCATAGGATTGCAGATGCTAAATGTAAGTGTTAAAGATTTGAATTCTTACTCAACATTAATTAATTCATACAGCTTAACAACGTTTGCATTTTATCTACAACTTGGAAGGAGAAGTTAGAGACAACTAAACCTTGGGCAAAAATCAATACAGAGGAAGGAAGTTGTTACTGAGCATGTGAATCCAAGATAACAAAGTCAAATAACATCTTCAAAGGGAAAGGACAAAATGTAAACTTAACATTTAATTGTTAGTGAATTGAACAATTTTGTGATATTTGTGTAATAAAGAACAATAGATTGTAAGGATCTTGTTGGGATTAATGTTATTAAACAATGAATGCAATGACTACCAATTTCAATTTGAATTGCATTTCCGTCATATTTTTCCTTTTTGTTGAAGTTCATGAATGGCTTTTAATTAAAAAGGGTAGTGGGCTTAAGGCATTGCTTGGCAAGTGATGTTTGTCACTTGCCACATATCCAATTTCTAAAACTTTTGATTGGTTCATTCATTTAACTAGTCCCATCAATTTCAATTTCCACTCCAATTGTTCCCCAATTTTCAATGACACTTGTTAATAAATCCTAAAGTAATTTATCAAAATTTTCATTGCTATTGGACATTAATTTCTACTACTATTTATCATTTACCTTGTTACTTAGCATTTTTTCTAGTTCAAAATTATCCCAATTTTTTCAGAATTTTTTTAATTTTTTTTCAAAATTTTAAATCAACAATTACACTTTCCAAATTAATTTTCAACACATAAAATCACGTTTCTCAATATAACTCACATTTATGAAAAATTATATCCGGAATGTCAATGAATACATATATAGTCATTTTCATGTGCAAAGATTCAATATTAATGTGTATGAGCATATCACATAATGCATGAGCATGAAACACATTTCTAATCTCTCAGTAATCTTTCACATTTATTATTTAAACCTTAATATGGGTAACGAGATGTTACATTTAGCCTTTAAACTATTACATTCCCTTCCTAAACTTCTACCTATTCGTTAATATCTCCCCCATATTCTTGTTGATTGCATTCAGATTTGTAACTTTCTCTTCACTTATACTTTTCCCCACTGCATTCATTCCTCCCTGAGGCACAATAATTATTGGACTAATATTAGTCTCCTCTTCTTGCTAGGGTTCCAATCTCATTAACTCAGTATAATTCCCATAATAAATTTATTACCAGTTTCCTTCCATTATTTTCCTTGCATCCTTAATATAGGTTTCCACTTATATGTAATCCTTATTGAGTCTTTTACTAGTGTTTCCCCTTCCCCAAACTTGATCAGAAGGATAATCTCTAGAAGTTCCTTCTCCAAGTTCACACCCACACGAAGGATACCCTATCCTTCTTTTCAAAGCCATATTCTCGTCCATACATATGAGTTTCTTCACATGACTAGCCAAAAGACTCAATTCCTTTGTTAACTAATACTCTAATGAGATGTTATGCAAATTAATCGATATTGGCACTCTTTTGTACTTGATGTTTTCAAGATTGATTCTCAGCTTCAACAGTTGCCAAAAATAGGGGGAGGTTTTGGACATGCCAGGGTCTTGTCCCTAACATCACTTTAGCTTCACTTTCATTGGCAAATCTAAATAAGAGCAGACTCTCTTCTATTAACCTATCTTCCTTTCGGTACTTTCCATTCCAAGTTTTTTGTGCCCAACCATTGATCACCTAGAAGGGAGGCGAATGTCCATGAAGAAACGCACCAAAGTAGTGTCCCAGCTATTCACACCACCCTTCACGGTGTCTATTTTTGGTTCAACTATAGCTCTCCCCTCTAAAGGAGATGGAGGGATAAATTCTAAAGACTCAGTAGTACTAATTCATACCACCTTTCACCAATTAAGGTTTAAGTTCATTGATGAAGTCTTTGGAGGACTAGACTAAGATGCCCGTCCGGTTATTTTTAAGGATATTGGTAGACTAAGTTCCCTAGAGGAGCTTAGAGAAGCAAGGTTCTCCCTTTGATGGAGATTTAGAGGGAAGGTAAGGAGAAGAGGTGGGAATGTAAAATTATCTAACTCCAATGAGATAGAAAAAGAAAAGGCTGAGAATGACAATTGAGCAATTTAAAAAGTTATTCTGGTAGAGCAAAAACCTAGCAATGCGGGAATTAAAACTTTCCAAAATTATAGAAGTACCTACTGCCTACTGAAAATCCTAAAGATGAGCTCGATTCACTGCACTTCAGAATTTGGGGGCAAAAATTAGTCGAAAGGGAGCGTAGAGAAAGAAAGATGATAAGCGAGGGTTGAAGAATGGAGAGAACTATGGCTGAAACACAGGAGCAAAGCAACAACACTCAGCAACATCATCAAACTTGATGGAGGGAACTCGGAGTAGCAACAGCAAGGCGAGAGCCATTCTACTCCTACCAGACGGCCTTATGAGAGGAAGAGAGAATAAGCATTGAGCATAAAAAGCTGGTTTTCCTAGAAAGAATAGTTATAATAAATGCTAGTACGTAACAAACAATTATTATATCTGGTTCTGCCGGATTCTGGTTGAACGGTACGTTGCCGTTTGGATCCATGAGTTGGCAACTTTTGGTGATGATCTTCA
>JANTNU010000008.1:20701090-20730437 GCA_024752395.1 Erythroxylum havanense
AACGTGCACGTGACGGTTCTTGAGGGACTACCACAAACCCACATAACATGCATGATTCAAAGTCTTGTAAACTTGATGGACAAACTGGCACTTGCTTGTAAATTTGCTTTTCATACATTTTGGAAAACATGATTCCATGAGTATGTATTCTTAAAAAGAGAAAAACCCTTTTTGAAACCTTCTCATTAATCATGAATGCAAATCATATAGCAAACATATAATCAATTCACAATAGCACATAAGGCCACATTGATGATGCAATTTAAAGCATTAGATCTTTCTTGATTTGAACAAAACAATGAGTGATTTATTTACTCTATTATAGACATGAACCCATCTTGAATTCCTTGCTTATTCTTGCTTAGGAATTCCTTTCCTCTTGTTCCTCTTGCTCCTCTTGCCTCACTTGATTTCCTGAACCAAATAGCCAAAATTCCAATCAATTTGGTGTAGAAATCGAAAAGTCATACTTTAACAATTCAAACTATAACCAAAACTGAAACAAGAATTTCATTCTTAACTTCTATCCAAAATTGAATACTCTTAGAGACTGATTTAGAACTTCATTTCTTCACAAAACTTGTAGCCCTATGTCTCTAGTTTACAACACATCAAAAATCACCTCATTTAGACATCCACACCAAAAGTTATGTCCAAACTACCGACATTCATCTCTGCTGAAAAACTGGGGGCTTGTAGCGACGAAGGCCACGCTCGTCGCGACAAACGGCCCGTGCTTGCCACGACGAACGGCCCGTGCTCGCCGCGATGAACACATCTTTCTTGCACATCGTGATGAATGGCCTTTGTGCACGTCGCGACGAACGGCCTTTGTGCACGTCGCGACGTGCGGGTTTGGAGAACGTCTCCGAACCTAAATTTTTCGACATTTTCCTACCTCAATCCTTCCCTATTGCAAATGCAACACACCTAAACCTTAATTCAAGTCCCATACTACATTTCTAACCCATAAATCATTCACAAACATAACAAAATCATTAACCCTACGAGATTTAACCATTTTTTTTGAAAACCCCTAATCAAACGGTTCTATCTCATTCCAAGCAAATCTAGGGTTTCATTCAACCCAAACAAGAGTAAAAGAACTTGAACTTACCAGAGATTTCTTCAAGGGTAGCAAAACCCTAATTCCCTTCTTCTTCCTCAAGCCACCAACGACTCCTTCTTCTTTTCTTCCTTCACTTTTCTTATTTCTCTTCTAATTTCCTTCTCTTAAGACTAAAGGGAAACACATGGACTAAAATGCCCCTCCATACAAAGCCTTAACCTTTCTAATCTAAGTGAACTTCCTATAATGCCGTCATATATTTTTACCCCTTTCATGCTCATTTAAATCATACTAAACTCAAATAAACCTCAATTATCAATAAATGCCTTCAATTTAATAAACTAAGTCATAATCTCACAATCAACACAATTCATGCTTAATGACATCAATTAAAGAAAAAATTTGGGGCCCAATAATTGAACTGTAGGTAAATTAGTCCAAAATTTTGAGAAAAACATAGATAAATTAGTTCAAAGCTTAATTTCAGATTATAATAGTGATAACAGTGATTAAGAGGGCAAAAGTGAGGTTATTTACAAAGCCTATAAGTTAATGTATACAAAGTGGGTGCAAATATGTAAGAAGAATGAAAAGCTAAAGAAGGAAAACTCTTTTATGAAGAATATTATTCAAGATTTAGAGAATAAATGAGCTTGATGAAAAAAGTTGAAGTTGGTTAATATGGAAAAGGGAATAAGAACGTTAAATGGAGGTACCAAAAAGTTGGAAAAATTGTTAAAAATTGGTAAGATTAAAGGATACCTTTAAGGCATTGGCAATAAAGGTGAATGTTCTATGTCAAATGATGAGAAAAATGGTGCAACTAGATCTGTATAAGGAGAAATCTCAAGGAAGAATAGAAAGTTCATACTTACATGTCACTTTTGTGGGGTAATTAGGCATATAAGGCTAAATTATTACAAGTTGTTACAAATGATATTTCAAAGGGGTCAAAACTGAAAATCTAGATACTGTCCATTAAATTTCCAGCATAATCCTATGTTATAGGTTAGAAATGATTAATTACAAGCACAAAAATGTAGTGAATGCAAAATAAAAAATTGTTCAAATTCACAGTTAGTTGTTGCTTTTAAAGCAACTGGTTAGGCAAAGGATCTGTTAGTTGCTTCTGAGGGAGAAAACAACTAGACATCTGACGAAAAAGTTAATGTGACTAGGAATAAGCCCAGGTTTGAATTTCTTTAAGGGACATAGAGACTGCATGCTTTACATTTTAAAAGTATATTGATGTTGTTTATTAAAAAAGGTTCGAAGAAGTTAACATCTAGGCTCTATAAGTTTTTATTTATGGGTTTTCTAAAGTTTAGTTGATTGGTGTGTGTCTGACTTTTGCTTCTTTGTTGAATAGTATATTTGATGTGAGAATGAGGTTCTACTTAATGATTTGAAATTTTTGCTTTTGGATTTTGATTTAAGGAGTTATATCGAGAAATTTTTTTTGTTTAGTTGGAGATCTATTGGAAGATTCAAATTTTCTATGATTTGGGTTTCTCTAGTTTTGTATTAGCTTCTCTTTATATCATGGGTTATATGAATTTGTGCAGTTTATGTTCATATGGTTTATGTGAGGAGGAGATTGAATAGGTGTGATTATGATTCGTTGAATGCATTTTTGCAGTTTTTGAATTTAATCAGTTGTATGTGGACGACATTGATGTAAGTAATGATATCTTGGTTATTTTTTTGACCGGTAGTAAATTGTTATCTTGGCATGCTTATGATTCTTCTGCTACACCTATTACTGATTTTTATGCTTCTTTAGTCATTGATATTGATCGCATTGAAGACATTCTTAATTTTGGCATTGTTATACTATAAAAGGGAGATATATTGTAGCACCCCACTCTCGAAGGACACGTACCCGACATCCATGGTAATATTCAAGTACGTACCCTATAAGGATGGCATGCTAAAATAACCATTCAGTCAAAATTCCTTACAAAACTTTTGATTCTTTAAAACAAAGTACACATATGTAGAAATCATTAATAAAATCGGGCCCACTTCTTTTAAAAATATTTCCAATCACAAGTTACAATTATTACAAACATTAGTATTCAACAGCCACTTGGGCCCATTTCAAATATGTAACACTTCAATCAAAATGTTATTTCATTACCAACTCAACCACATACACTTAATACAATCCTTGTAGAATATAATACAAAAATACAATCACTGAAGACATATGCAGGTGCAAACTGATTCTGACCCCTAACTCATGCTCATTCGTAGTGACTGAAATCCAATTGGTCTAATTGGATAACTCCTTTGAACTTGAAAAGCCACGTTGCAATTTTTATGAGTTTTACGAATTCAATGAGTGAACCATCATTGATGATTTCACCATATTCATATACACAAATCACATATTTCGCAATTATTCATACAGAACATGTATATTCCAAATACTTACACTGTTATGGCACATCATTAAATTATTGGGAATTAGAACATACATAAACAAATACAAATGCATATGAGACTCCACATTCGTTATTATTGTTGTGACCGAGTGCTTATCATATATACCAATACTGACTCATTGGGCTCAGTCAAAATAGAATCATAGAGCATAGCTCTACGTGCAGAATCATATACCACGAAGCAAAGCTCTACGTGCAAGCACTTTCGTACTGGCTACTCTGGTCACAACGCCTTTATCTGAGCATGCATTTTATGAAATGCATCAAATCAGAATTTACCATGTATCACAATCATTTATTAAGCACAGTCAGAATTTCATAATCATCGGACCTAAGTTTGACATTCAACTTTCGTTGAGAATTCACATAACATATTACAATCAAAATTATCAAACAAATCAGAACACTTCCAATACAGTCCCAAATATATACTCCTCGAACTTTAAGTCCAAAATTCAGAAACAATCGCAACAGTTCAATAATTGGAAGCTTAACAAATCAAATTAAATCAATCCTAGGAAATTCATCTAGGTTGACTCACAATATGCTCCAATATCATCCAATTTGATTCAGTATTTTATGAGTTATGCTCACAATACCACAGACTGTGTATATTTAAACATTTGGCTAGTATATGATCATACCCTCGAATTGTACAATTCATATCTTGCATCTCATATATCCAAAAATTACAAACTTTATACCAATTTAAAGTTAAGAGAATAAGATATAAATTTGAAGAGGACACCTCAGTCTAATTCGGCCTACATCAATACAGTTTATTCAATAACCACAGGATATGATTTCTGTCCTTAGTAGTGCTTCAGCTTAAGCTAAGACTCAGTTACATGCCAATTTTGAAAATCTTAAAGATAGAATTAAAATTCGACTTCTTCAAGAAAGTTGTATACATGTCTCTAGTTTAATCTGAATCAAGAATCAACTCATTTAGAAATCAACAGATCAAATCAGAATACCAAAACATGTTCAGTGAAAGTTTTCCAGTTCATAATATTCCAGCATACATCTTCACGAATATCTCATATATGTCATTCCAATTCAAGCATAATTCTCATACTAATAATATCATAAATATCAAATTTTAACTTACTTGTTAGGCTTTCAATTCAGCTCAAACTTCAGATTAAATCAAGTCTCCATGCAAGCAAAATTCATCACCAACTTAAGATGAAAACAAGTTGATTTTGGACAGCAAGATGAAGGTAGCTTTCAGCTAGTTTTCTTGGCTGTTTTGTGAGAGGTTAATGTGTGAATTTCATGTACCAATTTAGCTAGGGAAAAGACTAGAATACAGAAAAAAAAGTTTGAAACAATTTCATGGAAGAGATATGAGAGAAACAACAGAAATGTTGCTGCTGGAATTTGCTTCATCAACATGCTAGGTGTCACCATTCAAGCACAACACTTGTCCTAAGGCATGTCTTACATTTTACTACTCAAGATGCTGCCACTAATCCACTCTAGATGCTGCCATATGTCACCAACTAATCAGTCCATAAGTCTCTTAAGTATTGGTCCACTTGTCACACAATAATCGATCCATTTGTCACCAATTAACTATGTCAAATGTCACTCAATTTTAGGCTTAATCATCCAAATTTTCATGTATCAATTTATCTGACCACTTGGCATTTGTCCTAGTCCAAATGTACCTAAAATTCACCAAAATTTTGAAATAACTTAAATAGACCAAAATTGCCAAATCACATTTTAATCTCGTTAATACTTCAATTATACCCAGAAAATGTCATGAATGCATGTACAATCATATTAATGTGAAAAAATCAAAATTATCATGTATATATATGCCATATTTTACATAAGTGTGAATTGTACTTTTTAATTTCTCAATAATTTCTCAGATTCACTATTCAAGTCTTATCATGGGTAACGGGATATTACATATATGATTATTTATTTTCATCTAATATTTGTGCTTTGTTGGTGACTATTCAATTCAGGGGAGATTTCAAGGTATCTTCGTGACTATTAATCTTATTTTTTGGCATCTTTTTATCCTAAGGGGAAACAATTTGGATGATTGGATTATTGTTTATTTAGGATAATTGTTTCTTTGGATGATTCTTGAGATGTTATATGAACTTGAATGTTATTTGGAGCTCGATGTTCAATTAAGGGGGAGTTCCTACAAGTTATGTGAACTTGATGTTGTGTGTCCAATTATCTTCTTAAGGAGGAGTTTTGATATGTGACAAACAATGCCAAAAAGGGGGAGATTGTTAATATGACATTCTGGGCATTATTTGTAATTGGAAAACTTTAATTATTTGAGGAAAATTATTGTGATGAGTATTCTATCTTATGTGGAACTATTTGAAGATGAAGTTTATTTGAGATAAAAATCCTAGTCATCATAGTATTTAATTAGAATCAAATCACCGTATCTTGACTAAGATAAGTTACAGATTGCTAGTGATATTTGGACTCTTATTTGATAGCCTATTTTGGGGATAATGGCCATATAAGGTATTTGGATTATTAGAGATTTGAATGATTATTTTGCAATTGGATTGCTGCTGTGGTATTTGTGTTTTAGGGCTATATTATTATTGTTTTAGGTGCACATGTAGTGTCATGTCTCTTAAATTGTTAAGGGTCAGAGGGTTTAGAAGATTAAGCTCATGCATATCGCATTAAATAAAATAAGTTATATCATTAGATGATTAATTTGGTGCATTAGGATACAAAATTTGTTTTTCTATGTACACGCATGTGATTAGCATACATGCACATATATTATTGTTTATAAATATGACAAATAAGTGACAAATGATTTATGTTCACTTAATTGACATTTTTTGGGATGCTTGGATATGATTTTGATGAATTAGAATTAAATTAGAAATTGATGGACTTAAGTTAGTGATTTGGAGTTAATTGTTAAAAATCATAAGTGTTAGCAGTCAATGTATAAATTGGCTTAGTAAAATTCTTAAATGGTAAAAATTGGATACAAATGGCACTTAATATTTGTGACAAGTGGCACTTTAAATTTGTGACAAATGGCACTTTAGACTTGTGACATGTGGAGCGTTAGAATGGTGATAGGTGTAGCTTTAGAATAGTAACGTGTGTAGCTTTACAAATGGTGACATAAGTAGCCTTACAATTGATGACATGTGTAGCCTTACAAGTAGTGAAATATGGAGGCTCAAATGAGTGACATGTGGATCCTAAAGTTAGTAACACATTGACCAATAAAAGAATAACGCATGGACTAATAGAATGGTAACACATGGATTAGTTTGACTTTCTTTAAACCTTTTAGAGAAAATAGATATGAAAAAGGAAACTTAAGGGAGAGTGAGGGTCTACCGAGAGGTTAAAAGAGGGAGAAAAACAAAAATGAGAGAGAGAATGAAAGAAAAAGGGGAAAACAAGAGGAGAAGGAAAGAAGTTACCAAGGTAGGTCGAAATTTTAGTTTCAATTTCATCTTCCTCTTTCGATCTATTTTACATATCTTTAAAGCATGAATTTAAAGAAGCTCAAAGAATAAAAGTTGTAGATATAGGTCTTAGCTTGACCTCTGTGAAAGGGGCTTGATAAAATAATGACTAGAGCTTGAGTTATGCTTGTTTCCCTAATACTGCCCGTCAGACCCCTATGCAGGAACCTTGTATTATTTCCTAATTTTTGAGGGCTTTAGAGACCAAATTAGTAAAAGTATAAAACATGAAAATGATTATTGATGTCTTATAAATGATTTGGATAGAAGATGTCTTGATAATGATTTATTGTTGCTCAAGCATTGGTTGCTAGCTTTTTTCTTACCAGAAATAGGACATAATTTGGAAGGGGTTTATATTTATAAAGGGAGATTATGTTCGTGTAATTTTTGTACATAATAAGACTAATGAAGCCTAGTTTTAGGAGGCTCAAGAATCATGGTATTTGGATTTTTGTAGAGAGAGTTATGATTAAAAAAAGGCAGCTTGTTCATAAAGGAATATTATGAAGAAAAGGATGTAAGCATTGCACTTAAGGATTGCATATATATTCTATCTGTAAGTTATCAGTGATTGATCTTCATATGGATGTCTAATAGGCTCTCAAAGTGATTTTCAATACCCGAATATTGTCAAGACACTGAAGCAATAGCTCGTTGGAGTGTTATGTGAGTTATCCTAGATGTTTTTCACTATGATTTATTTATTTTTGGTTAAATTTCAATTATTGAATTGTTATATGATTATTATAATTTCGAACATTATTGGACGAGGAGTTTGATACTAGGGACTGTATATGGAAATGCTTTCAAATTGAACGTCAATTACTGATTATGTGATTATCCCTAAAGTGCTTATTTGATTCAAATTGAATGTGAATTCTGGAAAATCAGTTACACTTATGGAAGTAAATGATGTGTGAGATGATTCATATCATTGCATTTGACATTCATGATGAGTTAATGGGAGTTGTGATCAAAATGACCAATATATAGACATTCAAGGCGAAATTCTTGTAATCGGGGCCTCAGGCTCGTAATGTGAAATAAGGGCTTAATGCTCGTAATTTAAGATTAGGGCTTAGTGCTCGTAATGTGATTATGACTATAATGCTTGTCAAGCTAGTCAGTAGAAATTTGTTTGAAACTCAGGGCGTGAATTGGAATATTTGATCACAACACAAGGAAATAAGAATGAAAGCATATTTGCATTTTCATATACTTGTTTGATTAAATTGAATTGTGATTTTTGAAATACAATTTGATGTTTTATTCAATGTGATATGATTTTTTTGAGTTCCACCTAAGTTGATGTGTGATATTGAAATGTAAGTTGATATTATTGGTTATATGATATGTTGATTTGAATGGTCCTATGTGATATGTTTGCTGAGTGCATCAATGATGGTTCACTCATTGAGTTTGCAAAACTCATCAAAATTGCAACGTTATTTTTTTTACATACCATAGAGAAATTCTTTCCACTGCCCCTATTATTGCTTGATGTACATGTTTGGTAGTAATATAATGAAAAGTTCTATGAATTTATTTGTTATCAAATATTGGGAATGACTATGAATGTGAGAATTGATAAATGGGATAATAGAAATGATTTGCTATACATATTTACTGAGATCATTAAAGAGGAAAGCTAAGCTTCCTTGAAATGTTTTCAAATAGGTTGAATGTGGGAAAGTTCTTAAATTTAGGTTGAACTTTGGCAATTTGTTGATTAAATGCTATATGATATTACTTGTAAAGTGAAAAATCTTTCTAAATTTTTTTTAATATATCATGTCTGTATAGTATATCCCGAATATCCCTTGATGCTTTTGGGACTATGCCCTATGGGTGTGGTCTGTTGGATTATTTTTATCAGCTAATTTTACAGTGATTATCATTCAATTTTGGCAGCTACGTTTTCTCTAATTATTCAACTGCCATTGTTGGACGTTTTGTGGTTGAGTGTGGGCAATTAGGAAGTTGTTTCTTTATGGTGATTGAGTGATTTTTGTGGGGCTAATTAGGTCTTGATTGTGTGTGTTTTTAGTGGTTGTTGCGTGTGACTTTGTAGCTGTCATTTTTGGTGTGGTGATGTGCAAACTCTAAAACATTTTGTGATTTTTGCAACTGTAATTCCAAGTATTTGAACTATTTTTTGGAGCTAATATTTTGGAGATTTTCTCTAGATTTGTTGCTGTATTTTCTCTAGCGGTTGCATAACTTTGTAGGGCTGACAAATATTATGTTTTGCTTGAAAATTTCCAGATGTTTTTGTGTGGTTGAAGCTCTTATGTTTAAGACATTTCAGCGAAGAAAAGTTTGTTGTTTTGTTGAGTTTTCGTTGTTGCGTTTTTGTTAATTTGGGGTTGTTGGTTTGATTGACGATTTAGGCCATCCAAATATTGTTTTTGTGTGAAAAATATCCAATATAGGAGTGATATTACAATTGTATTTTTGATGACTTTTTGATGATGAAATGTTCGTTCGATTAATGTTATTTTGATGCTATTGTGTATTAACTGGTCATGATTCTTCTCAATAGTTCACCACGTATATTGTTCTACCACTTTCCACACTTTTTGTTGATGAAGCTATATATATAGGGAATTTTTTTATCTCAAGTATTTTCCTTGTTTATGTTCGTTATTGTTTTTATCACTTGAGTTATTTTATTCTCATTCCTTATTATCAAATACTGTTGAGTAAATTCTTTGTTGAGGTTAATACGAGGTAGTCGTATTATTGGGTGTGAATTACTTTTATGGGTTGTGAGGAAGAGGGATAGTATTGAGGATTGAGTGAGTCGGCTCAGCAAAGTCTTGTATAAAACTATTGTCATCAGTGAAAGTATTAAGATAGATGAGGGTCTCGCATGCGTAAGCAAGGTGTGTTAAACTACATTAATAAATTTCTTGTTGATTTGTCATTTTGCATTTAATCTTTCTATTTTCACTTGTGTTATAAACAACTGCCACTAAACCAGAATTTTTGCAAAACTAGATCCTTTTTGTATTTTCAAAACAAATGATAATTAACTAGCCACACATGTATCTTACTTCTTATTGATTTTTAACTTGTTTGTTCACACTTATTACACCATTGCAATACTTATCTTGATAACTTTTTATTGAGTAAAATTTTTCCTATATTTGAATTGTTTATATTAGTATATCATTTTTTCTTTAAAATATCAAAATATTTGTGGGATTTCAAGTTTAAGTGGGAATTTTACGTTGGAGAAAGATGAAATTAGTGAGGGGTATATAGGTAAAAAGGGTCTATAGACCTAATGGTTTAAGGTTTTGATTTAGAGTGTAATGTTAAGTCTCAAGAGTATGTTTCCTCACTAAAGACATGACGAAGATCTCCAAAATAAGTGAGCTCTTCAGCACCAACAATATTGGATAGTGATAAATATTTTTTATTGTCCGGAATCTTGAAGTTTAAGGACATCTATCTTGATAATGTATAGTTTTGCTTAATGCCTTTCTTTAGCTAGCATTCTAATCTTCACCGATAGGGATGGAGTTCTACCTGCTGTTTTCTGAACATTATAAAGTTGCATTTAGTTTTTAAGTAGAATCAGTTTAATTTCTTCAATTTAGAAAAGAAAAGCTTGTCAATAACGACTGAAAAAGACATATTTAAGTAATAATTTGACGTCATATATAAGGTGATTTATACACTTTGCCTTCATGTTAATAAGGTTATACTTATCATTGTTAAGACATTAAAATTTAAACGTGCAAGTTGTGATCAACTCATAAGGAGGCTAGTAAATGCAGTGTTTACGCAATAAAGTTGAAGTGGGATGTCATTATTTGGAAGCCCTTTTGAGGCGCTCCGGATAGGGGTGGTGATGCTGGACTCGATTGCTGACCGTGCACTCCAATCAATGTGGAATAAAGTGCATGACGCACAGTTTGAGAGTAGAACAAAGCACCTTTGGTGGACATAGGTCATTTAGTATCTGCAAATCAAAAGTCTGATATTCTATTGCCACCGTTTGACCCTCAAATGCCCATATATATGTATATATGTCATGTCTTCGTACAAAATCCCAATGTTCACCGAGTGCATCCATCTCATGCGCATGCAAAGACTAGATTTCAAAAACAGAAGATGGAGACTACAATACGATCCACCCCCACCATCTTTCTCCATATCAAACTCCACTAATTGTGTTAAGTGGGTTGTCGGTGGCTTGGTGCTTTAAGAAATGGATGGCACGTGTAGTCTATTATTACTGCATTAAAATGTATAAAAAAAAAGGACCAAAAGTTGTCTTGAATCGAAGAAACATTCATAAAAAAATGTTTTTTAGGAGATCTACATGTAAATTGGAAAAGCACAAAGTAATTCTGAAGACATCAATACATTCTGCCCCAAAACGAATCACACACCGATTTTTAAAACACAAAAGAATGAACTTTTAGAATATGAACATGAAATAAACAGATGCCTTTTGCATGGTCTCCGAGGCCTATAATTGATATGTTTAGGCTTTTAAGATTAAACACTTCAGTATGTCATATCTTTGCCAGCAAAATGTAACTGGTTTGTCCCATATATTGTGTCAGTTTCATTGATATGTTTACATGTAGTATCCTATATATAGAGATTGATTGTTCTTTCGCGGTGGAATCTTCCATGTAAGGCTGCCATGATTCGTGGTTGAGCAAAAGAGAATGATTGTTATCGTAAATACTGTCATGACCAGCAAGGAAGATGGAAAAGAAAAATAAAGCGAAAAGAAGGCTAAAGTTTTGACATGTGATAGAGGACAGGAGCATAAGCTGCAAAAATGCAAATTTTTCACTGCCTCACGAAAGCAGCTTTTATGATTGTAAGTATGCATTTGTGAAGTAGTTCTTGGTCTTCACAGCTTTGGACAAACGATATCATCAAACCATCAGGACTCGTACATTGGTCCCTCTGTCTCTGTCTGCAGCACAAGTGATCCTATTGGTTAGCACTTTGACCTGATCACTTCTGTGATCAGGACAATTCACTTCTTAGCTACCTTGGTCTTTTAATCGATTTCTTCACTAAAATCTTTTACTCCAAAGTACCGGGCAAAACTCGTGCTGGGCTTTGGAATAAAGTGTCGTTGACCCTTGGTAAACTGAAACCCAAATATCTTTCAAGTAAAACAGGCAAAAGTGCCATCGACCTTTTCTAAATCAACTCTGTGTTTGGGTTATAAAAAGAACAAGAAAATGACGAATTTGAAGCTCAACAAGTGCCAACCTATCTTTTCCGCTTCTATTTCTATATACTTCCATTTTTGTACATCTTGGGTGAATATATCAAGGCTGAAGATATATGTTTCAGATACAATTTAAATCAAATTCTAATATCTTATAACGTATGTAAAGATCATAACATTTCTAAAAATGTTTTAACATAGTTATGCAGTTGCACCTCCTTTTATCCGGGTATCACGCATCTTCTTCTTTTGGTATCGTGTAGCTCATCTTGCTTTATCTGAAGAGCTCACCTTCTTCTCTAGGGCATCATGCCTACTCTTGTCTGATTATTGCATCACTTCTTTTGTTTCTGGCGAATAAGGTTTCACTCTCTAGCCCTTTCCTTTTTCTTGGTATAAAAAATTAATTGATTTTTTTATGCTTCTACTGGCTACTTTAATTTGGTTTATGTAGTTTTGAGTAATATAATTGCTATCACCATTGGATTATGAGGTTGTTAATTTATTATCCGCTCGTTAATATTGTTCTTAACGTTCTGACTACTGGGATCATTGGAAATGAGATTGGCATTGACAATTGTATAAGATTGGCGCAAGTTAAGAGAAGAATACGACTTTTTATGAGCAGTAGACCCAGCTAAAATCTAAGTTATAACAAAGCCTACTAAATAGAAGAAAAGAGTCAACAAGATTAATGATAATCTAACAAGGAAGCAATTAATGATATTAATAATTTGGACTTGAGCCAAAGCTTATGATGTATATATTCCCATTACATTCATCTTTTTTGTTGTTAACGAGTAAAATTTGATTATAAATTGTTGTCAAAATGGATTTCTAACCAAAGCTGGATTCCTTTTCCTTTGTATGTGGGCTATGCCCTTTTACTCTATTCTTGCAACCTGTGTCACCAAATTTAATTTCTTTAAGTGTTACATCTTGATGCTTTGTCTAATGAATGGTTAATACACAACATTCAAGCTTATAGCCTAAGTTAAAATATGGATGATACCTCTTTATCTGCAAACACCTTTATTCAAAATGCACAAAATGTTATTTATTATTATGAATTAAATGCTCAATTAACCCAAGTAGGAGATTTTGGAGTTGCCTAAATTATCCAGTTGGGCAATTTTTTAGTGATTAAAATTTTATACATGAATGAAACTAATTTATATCATCAATTAAAATTGGTGCATTTTCTTGAAAAATAATAAATGTGATTTTTTTAGATGATATAATGAGAAGTTTCCGTAAAAGACTATTGACATAATTAAAGAACTGAGAAAAGAGATAGATATTTCCCAAACTGAACTATAAAAAGACATTTCCTAAAGCATGTAAATATATATTAGCACTTGATGCATCAAATGTAAGAAAGTATTTGAGATGGGAAACTCTAACTTCTCTCTAACATCTTGTCCTCACATCCTACCCTAACCCTAGATCTGAATAATGCAACTTTTTTCCTTCCATCCTCCATTCAGGTACCCTTGTCCATCGTTTTTCTCTTGTTTTCTCACATTATTCTTCCTTTCATGACCTGTAAAACAAAACATCAATAAATTAAATTAGTTTCGAAATCTAAAATGGAGACTGATTTCCCACCACTACCCTCAACCACTCTACCAACTACTTCCCTAAATCTTCATTCTACTCCTTCATCCCCTACTCCCCCTTCTGTAGCCCACTTCTCTTCTTCATTCCTCTCTACAACTATTCCTCCCTCAACCTCCACCATTCCTCCTAAACCTTCTGCTCCATCTGTAAGTGAATTTCAACATTTTAAAGGGGCTAGAAAGAACTAGAAAATGGTTATGGGTGAAAATTTTGACTCTTCCTTAATTTACAATCCACCTGTTGAGATTGAAGGAAAGTTAATAGTGGCTCCTAGTCTAAACATTTTGTAGGAAGATGCTAAGACATGGGAAGTTGATCTTGTTGTTTTTTTATGGATAAAAGGTCTGCTTTTCCAATGATACAAGTATGGACTAAGAGAAACTGGAATGGAAGAGGTCTAATGGAAGTTATGTTAACTAAGGAGGATAACTTAATCTTTACCTTCTATTCAAAATCGGAAGCTCAAAAAGTAATTGAAGAAGGTCCTTGGCACATCTCTCAACTTCCTTTATTTCTTCAAAATTGACAACCAGGCATGGAATTAGAAAAAAGTAGATTGAAAAATATTCCTCTATGGGTGAATATCCACAATATTCCTTTGAAACATTAGGCAACTAAGAGTTTGAGAATGCTAGCTAGTTGCTTGGGAAAACCAAGTTGTATGGGTAAACACATTGTGTTAAGGAAAATGGTTGGATTTGCACAGTTATGTGTGAGTATAGATATTTCTAAGGAAACGAAATACAACATCCCTATCTTAAGGTTGGCAAATTAACATTTTCTCAGAGAGGACAAAGTTATGTCATATACTAATGGAAAACTTCTCTAAAAGCATAAGGCAAAGAATTGAAACCTACTGGGAGAGTTTTCACCAGAGGAGACTATTGGGAGGGGATGAGTATGGAAAAGATTAATTCAACAAAAAAAAAAAAGATTGGTAGGAAGCCCAATAAGTATCAGATAATCATGAAACAATTAAGGTTGATAAGGATTCACCTAAAAATGAGGTGAGTATTCAAGAGGAAAATAGTCCATATTTAGTTCACCAGGGAGGAGTTCTTTAGAATCCATCAAGTGACCAAAATAAATCACTAAGGAATAACAGGGAGAATGAAATGGAAATTAGTGAAATTAATCCAAGTGAGAGAGTTCATGATATCCAACAAAATGGGCTAACCAACATAAGGCTGGACTGCAGATTGTACTCTAGCTATAGCTGAAAAGGAAGCCTTTAAGACCTATTTGCAAATTGTGGATAATCAATGTTCATTATTGAAGTAGAGAGTTAGAATTAATTAAACTAAGGATGGGGATAGATGCATTAAGCTCTTTTTTAATTCAATGTTAGCTCGAAGGAATGCAAACAGAATCACTTCCATAAAAATCGAAGCTAGTGAGATTGTATTTGGAAAAGATGGAATTGCAAAGGAAGCCACGAAATTTTATAAAAATATCCTAGGTTTAGAAGGTTCCTCAGCAGGAACAGGAGTAGACCTTAGGCATTTTGATACAACTAAGATTTCTAAACTTAAGGCTTCTTTATTATTTAGACCAGTTATAGATCAAGAAATAAAGAAGGTAGTTTTTAATATGAATAACTTTAAGGCTCTGAAACCAGATGGATTGAACGAGGTTTTATATCAAAAAACCTAAAGTACTTTGGGGGGTTAGTTAAAGAGGTTATACAAGAGTTTTTCCAAAATGGTGTCTTGCTTAAGGAGATTAACAAGACCTTTCTTTGTTTGGTCCTTAAGAATTCCACCTATATCATGTACTAATTTTCTCTATAAGATCATTGCTAAGATTTTGAAAAAAAGGCTGAAGGAGATTTTACAGTTACTAATCAGTAAGAACCAAAGTGCTTTTATGAGTAGCAGAGATATTGGGAATAAAATTCTTTTAGTATAAGAGTTTTTGAAAGTGTACAATTGCAGTAGAAGTCGTCAAGACTGTACTATTAAAGTGGATTTACAGTAGAAGTCGTCAAGACTGTACTATTAAAGTGGATTTACAAAAACCTTTTGATAGTGTAAACTAGAGATTTTTATTACAGGTTATGGGGGTTATGAAAATTCTCCATAGGTTTATAAATTGGATTCCAGAATGCATCACTACTGCCTCCTATGGAATATTGATAAATGGAAACCCCACAGAATTGTTTAAAGGCAAAAAAGGACTTAGGCAAAGGGATCCTCTTTCTCCTTACCTATTCCTAATTTGCATGGAGATTCTTACCCTAATGATGAAGCACGATACTTCCAATGACTCTAGATTCAGATACCATTCCAAATGTAAGAAACTTTCTCTAACTAGCTTATGTTTTGTAGATGATATTATTCTTTTAAGCAAGGATAATATTCATTCAATCTTTGTACTGATGAGTGCTCTCAACACTTTTAAGGAGTTGTCTAGACTGAGTATCAATTTTCATAAAAGTTATTTCATACTCTCCAAAATACTACTCACCTTTCTAATTCCTTGTCATAAGCTACTGGTATGGAAACCAAAGATCCTCCTCTTCTATATTTGGGCATTCCTATCTCATCCAGGAGGCTTAGATATTATGAATGTATCCCTTTAATAGAAAAAATTCAGAAAAGATTAGGGTCATAGACTAATAGAGCCCTATTCTATGGAGGAAACTTCAACTTTTGGTGTTAGTAATTATGTCAATGCAAACTTATTAGTGTTCCTACTTATTCCTCTTTAAAGGCTTATTAAAACTATTGAAAAGCTTATGAAGTAGTTCCTATGGGGAAAAGGAAACGGTGAGAAAGAAAATGCAAAAGTAAGTTTAAAGCATATCTACGGGGGAGGTTGGTAGGTTAGGTTTGGAGTCAATTAGTAAGAAAAACAACTTGCTTATGACCAAGAGAATTTGGAGAATCCTAAGTTAAAAACAATCATTATGGATCAAATGGATTCACATCTACACATTAAAAGGTGAGAGTCTTTGGGCTCTAAGAATCAAAGACAGTTACTCTTGGTTCTTCAACTAAATTTTCAAATTGAAGGAAGAAGTTTAGTAGTACATAACTTGTCAAATAGGGGCAGTGGAAAGAATTTCTCTATGGTACGATAACTGGACAAGTCAAGGGACTTTAATTCATAATCAGTTGACAAGATCTTTATTGGGGAGGTTCCCTAAGAGAGCTAAGCTCTATGAAATAATTAGAAATAACAAATGGATGTTATCCTTAGAACAAATTAGACTTTTGCCCATTCCACAATATAGAAGCCTCGGGGAGGATGATATATACTTATGGAATGGGATTCTTGTTTTAGAAATTACTATAAGAGAAGTTAAAAAGCTGAGGCACGGAGTAGTTACAAGTGTAGGATGGCTTTCCCTGATTTGGAGCAAGGTTCTTAGACCAAATGCTAGTTTTCTTCTTTGGTTAATACTAGGTATGTATGGATGCGTAAAAAGCATCCATACATACCTAGTATTAGTGTCAAATGTCTATATACCCTTTTTATGCATAAAAACATGTATACAATTTTATAATTTGAGTATCAATGACTTTTCATCCTTAAAAAATAACGCTCTAAAGTTGAACTGAGGTCTTTATTTTTTAACTCATGCTCATATTTTGCCACATTGAACATTCATTCATAATTTTTATAGCTCTCTCTTTTTTTAATTTCCTTTTCGAACTCCACGTATACTTAAATTAACAAAAATTTTAAATTCTCCATGCATTCCTTAACCATTTTAACAATTATAATGCTTGGCTTCTCTAAAATTATATCCCTAAAATGCCTCATAAGAATTTTTTTTAAGACCATTTTTGACTTGTTTGTAGTGAAGAAACTATGGTGAGGCTTATATGTTTCAACCTCAAAGCACCTATCATTGTGGTTATATAATGTAAACAACTTCCATTTTCGAACCTATATACACCTAACCTTAATCCTTATTGACTCATTTCTTTTGCATTGTATGTTGAATCTAGTAGCTACTATATAGTCATCAATAAAATCTTTGAATTCCTTTACATTACCAAACCTTATACCTAAATTCTAGGCACATTTTCTAATATCTGCTTCATGCATAATACTCCTAAATGGTCTGCTTAGCGATTCGTCAAGTTCTTCACCATTACAATAGTCATCATTATCTAAAAAACTCTTATAATTTGATGAATCTATTTCTACTAGATGATGTCTAACTTGAATAGACATATTGAAAATTCCATAATATTCATGTTGGGGATTTTTGTTCACTAGCTTCATTTTCAATTTCTTCATCATTACTAGTTTCTTGTCCATCTTGAGTATCTACTTTGTCTATAAATACACCATCATTAAGTATTCTCACCTTTATTATATGCCTTATCACTCCTATACCTATAACCTATATTTAGGTCAACAATGACTACATCATCTCCACTTGCATCTTCTAGCCTGTGACCAATATTTTGGGTCATCACATAACTTATCACTCACTTTTTTTTCGTAAGTAATTAGCAATTTCTTAGGAGTTAAGTTAGGTTCATCTAACTTATGTGTCGCATAGTTGACTGCCATCACTTGTATCTTCATCAAATTCATAAGCCTTATACAACTATCATTTGATTCAATAAGTCTTAATGATACTGAAATTAAATCTTAAGCTCTATAATATGCTTTATCAACTTAGTCATACCATAGTTTCACACCCATCTCAAATATATATGTCTATAACGTATAAAAGCTTGTTCTAACTTATCAAACATAATCATTGACCCTCCTTCATAGCTTAACTCATGATCAAATTTAAACCCCCACTATAAAATAGTCTTATACTTCCATACTCAATTATTATGGTCCCCAAAATAAACAAATACGATTTAACATATGCATTAATTAAAAAAATATGAAGCAACTAATGTAATCAATAATGATTTACCTAAAGAACATTTCAACTTTTTTTGTAATGAACAACAAAATAATGACATAAATGAAATATTTAACAACTAAAATTTATTCTAAGAATGATGCTGGTTAGATTTTTAATTAGAATTAATTTCAAATTTTAGAGAAGAAAAATAAAAATTTGTATTAGTGGTAAATATCAAAATTGGATTTATTAATAGAAAAATTGCAAAGCCAGTAGAAATTTCAAATGAATTATAAAGTTGATAGACAGTTAAATCGTACCAAATATTAACATTGTATAATAATATATTAATCACGCATAATTATTAATTCCATTCATATTCTGATTCTCACTTTTCATTTTCATTCCTATTTTTTATTCCAATTCCTTCATTATTTGTTACTAAACAAAATCTAATAGTTATGTCAATTTAAGAGCTATTTTAAATATTTTTTGAAAAATTTAGGGTATTTTTTGTACAATGTAAAACATTATGGTATAACTTAAAATTTGACAAATTATTGGAAGAAAATGTAGGTTGAATGTAATAACTCGTCATTAGGATATGGAAACTGTATAAAAAGAGAGTACAATGCAATAGAACAGACTCTTTCTGCAACAAAGAACACCGTCTATTTCACTCTTTATTCTTTTTTTGTTTGATTGTTTTACATATATTCGAAGACATAATATATTGAAACAATCTCTCATAACATTATATGACGCATTTATTGAAATCGACAAATATCCTTTGCTAATACATATTTTTCTATTCTTGTAAATTTCATTCTAAATTAATGTTTCTTAAGAAAATAGTACTTGATTCATTAGATTAAATACTAATCAATTTCATTTTTATTTTTATTATTTTAAAAAAATAAAATTCATTTTATTATAATTTTTTAGATTTTTTATTCACATCGGTCATGTAACTCTTTTTCATTTGTTTTCCATTTTTAAAGAATATTCAAAATAAACTAAAATTTGGTTTTTATAGTTTAAGGCCAAATTATTGAATTCCCTCACTTGGTTAAACAATTTTTCAAAAAGTTATCACAACTACGGAAGCTTACTCGATGTTTTCTCTGTAGATAACGTGGACACTTTGCAAATAAATGTCCTTAATACTTAGCCATAGCTAATTAAATAGCTTCTCTCGTCTAAATTAGTCCATTTCTTTATATATATATATATATAGCTTCATAGTATATTTTAAACTGAAGTCATTAATTATTTTAATAATCTAAGTTGAATTCAAAGCAGAAAAGTTTAGTTCGAAGTTACATTAATTTAAAAGTTTAAATTGAATTGTTTTTCTTATCTAAACAAAGTGTTAAAAAAGTGTGAAGATAAAAAATCTAAATTACGTACAGTAATTAATACTCCTTTCTATTTAAAATATGTGTCGTTTTAGAGACATACACACTTATTAAGAAAGTTAGTGAAATGTTTGATATACCTTTATTAATTGCATGTTGAATTGCCTTGTATAATTAAGATATGAGAGAAATTAAAAAGTAATTTTAGAAATAAAATTATAAACATGCATGAAAAATGGTGAACAACATTTATTTTGAATAATTAAAATCCCTCTAAAACGACATTTATTTTGAATATGAGGGCGTATAATATTAGTGAAATAGTTTGAGTGGCTTAAACAGAAAATAACTTTTGGGATTGGAAGTATATATGGTTTTAAATTCAAATTTATGAAAGGGATAAATGATGCATTTGCGTTAAAAATTACGTATTAATCGTCTCAAATATGCCGTCCAGCTAAAAAGACGGAAAAGTTTGGTGGGATATCGCCGGTTTGGTAAAAAACACACATCACTGGCTAACATTAAAAGCAATTCTAGTTTAGGCAATGCGTGGGAGACGCTACTACTATTACTATCACCATCACTACTCTCCCGTAATCATTAGAATTGAAAGTCTAAAGTCATAAAGATTCTTCGTCTCGGGAATCGCACAAGGCAGTGTTTGTGATGCTTTTATCTTAGGAGTGTTACTAAAATCTTGCCTGGACCACGAGTCTAAATCATGAGCGATAAAAGTAGTAGCAATGATGTTCACGTTGAACCAAGCAGCAAAAAGGAAAAGATCCAAGATAATGGAACCAGTCGCTTAAGTTAAGATGCACGCTATATGATACAATTCATCAAAAAAGATATTTAAATTTTACACTCGAGTAAGTAGTAATGTCAAAACATATACAGATTTTTAAATTTTACACTCGAGTAATAGTATGTCAAAACATATCCATCAAGCAAAACATTTCTAGTAATAATCGTCTCCAAAACTAACACCTTCATCATAACAGAAAATGAAACCCAAATGAAAGGGAAAACAAAAAAGATTTAGGAACTTGGAACAAAAATTAATCAACCTAAGAAGGCGAAGAGCAGTTTAGGGCTGAAACACAAGAAGTGGTCTTGAAAGCAGTGTGTAGGGTGGTGTAAACGTGGCTAGCCCCTGGACGTGCGGTGGGGTCAGTTGCAGTGCAATAGAGAGCCAAATTCATGGCTTCCACAATGTGATTTTGCTGAAGAGATGATGATGATGGGTGCGATCTGATTCCTGGATCCACCCACAAGTCCAGATGACAATCGGAGTAGCAGTATCTGGCCCACTCAACAATGTTCTCCTGCGCACCAAATTCAGGATCGTCCGGGCTCTTGCCCGTTAATAATTGGATGAGGATGAGTCCAAATCCATACATGTCGCTCTTTTCCGTTATCTCTTTGGTTTTTCTAGTTTCTGCATTTCACAAACCAACGGTGTCAATCCATGACGCACGTGCAACTTACCACATGTTCATCGGCTAAAAGATCATGCTCCAATCTAATGCAGGGTTTAAGTAATTTAAGAAAGATGACTTTTTAATACATATATATACAAGAACCTTTCGTATTTGATTTATAGAGGGTAAAATACCTGGCGCAACGTAGGTTGAAGAGATCAAATACTCGGGGACGGTGGGAAGCAGTTCATAAGGAAGGTTCACCCTCAGTCGAGGTTCGTCGTTTCCGTCGATCGTTACATTCTCCGGTGACATGTTACCGACAGTAACACTAGGAAAACAGTAGCAATGTAAGTATCGGAGAGCTCTTGCAATCCCCACTGCTATCTTTCTCCGCCTGTCCCAACTTAAATTTCTAAGAACTTCATTCAAGCTTTTGCTGCCGTCTATGTACTCGTAAACCAGATAAGCTACCTTATCGGAACGACATACTCCAGTCAGCTTGACTATATTTGGATGCTGCAGCATACCAAACTCTGAGATTTCAGCCCAAACGCTCGGTGGAATTGAGTGCACAACCCTTATTTCCTTTACCACAAACTGCATGTTACTCATGATGGCAAGCCCATTGTATAAAATCCCTTCCTTGCCGCTAGAAATGACATTTTCTTGTTTGGTGGACGAGAAAATATCATCTATTGTCACGGATTGTGATACTTTTTTATGGAAAAACTGCAACTCCCAAACTCCATCTTCGTTCTCAACTTTTTTTAGCTCCATATGCTTTCTTCTCCGAAGGAAAATAATGCTAAAAGCAGTAATAGCTAGTAAAATAAATCCTGCAAGAAAATAAACAACAACTAACCATCGCGTTAAGCTCCTTGCCCTTCTGCATGGAGCTAAACCACTACTAGCGTCACCACCGCATAAGTCGTTGCCAGCAACTGCACTCGCATTTATAGCTAAAAAAGCTCCTGTTGACGGTAGACTACCGTGGAAATGATTGTGAGAGATGTTCACTTGAACAAGCGATTCCACTGTTCCCAAATTCCTGGGCACTTCGCCTGATAATTGATTCTGTGACACATCCAGCTGACTCAGAACCGGTATGTTAGAAAATCCGGTAGGGAGTTGACCACTGAGGTGATTGTGGCTAAGGTCTAGACTAACAAGTTTATTGCATGAACATAAATTTTCTGGGATATTACCAAAGAGCTTGTTTTCATTTAGCTTCAATTGCATCAGCTCAAGTAAGTTCCCAAAACTATGTGGAATAGGACCTGAAAATCCATTGTGAGACAAATCCAAGTTCTCTAGCTTGTTGCTGCCAAATGAATTCGGTAAGTGCCCAGAAAATTTGTTCCGAGCCAAATTCAACATTTTAAGAGAGTACATCTCCCATTTTCTCCCGTCAATCCTCCCTGAAATATGATTGCTTGAGATATCCAAGAAGTACACAAGCGACAGTTTAGTGAATTCCGGTGGTAGCTCACCGGATAGCCCGTTGTCTTGCAGACGTACTCTCTGTAAACTTCTGCAAGCACCCAAACTCTTAGGAATTTCTCCTTCAAGTGAATTCGAGAACAAAATGAGTTTAAATAGATAGCCAGAATTGCATAGGCCTCCAGGTATTTTTCCAGTGAGAGAATTGGTGGAAAGGTCTAGTACGGTGAGGTTGTTTAGTTTCCCAAGATCTTTAGGTATCTCACCGGACAATTTATTAGACCAAAGCTGAAGGACTTGAAGACGGGGTAAGGAACTTAAAGCTGTAGGGATTTTCCCAGTGAAGTTGTTGGAGAAAAGATGAAGAATCTCCAAGTTTTGCATCTGGATTATAAGTTGTGGAATCTGTCCTGAAAGTGAATTATCACTAAGATCGAGAGAAACCAAGTTTTTGAGGTCAAATATGGATCTTGGAATCAAACCCTTAAGCTTGTTTTGATAAAGAAATAGGTATTGAAGATTGGAGAGGTTTCCCAAAGAGGATGGGATTTCTCCCATGAGATTGTTGTAGACAAGATCAAGATGATTCAGAGATGTTAACTGGCCTATCTCGTTTGGTATCTCCCCAGAAAGATTGTTGTATCCCATATAAATCCACTTCAAGCTCTTAAGTCGGCCTAATTCTGCAGGGATTACACCAACTAATTGATTTGAGGCCAAAGTTAATACCTGCAAACCTGTGATGTTTGTAATGGAGATTGGAATTCTTCCCACCAGAACATTTCCACCAAGATCAAGAAACTTCAGGCTTGAAAGTGATCCAATTTCCTCTGGAATTTTTCCCGAAAGCATGTTGTTGGAAAGATCGAATATTTCCAGGCTGGGGTTTGGACCAGCTGGTATGGAACCAGTGAGATTGTTATTACTAAGATTGAGGTATCGGAGGGAGGACCTAGAGGCAGAAAACATGTCATGAGGAATCTCGCCGGCGAGTTGATTGCTAGAGAGGTTGATGGTTTCAATAAATGGCAGTTGAAAGATTGAGGAAGAAAGTTTCCCGGAGATGTTTTTGCTGGAAAGATCTATGACATTAACTCGAGAATTGTTGCCGCAACTGATACCTCGCCACTTGCAAAAAGTGAGGGATGGATTCCAGTTGGAGAGATGCTGAAAGGGATCATTAACTGAGGATTTGAAGGACCAGAGAAGCTCAACTTCGTCTGCATGCAACATGCGGAAGCAAGGGCTCAAGAACATTAACATTAACCAGCACAACGACGGACATGGCTGAGTTTCTTTCATGGCCATCTCTGTCTAGTACTGAAATAACATCTACGTAGCAATAACTTGGCAAGCAAAGAAAATGATAGCAGTAACTTTAGGAGCTCTTTCAGCTAATTAATATGATAAAAGCTTTCCCTTTTCCTCACCACGAACGTGCTGGTATCATTTTAATCCCTCGGATCTGAAGCTGTTAGATGGGCGAGAAAAAGCAGAAATTAGGATAATAAACAATCATGTTAAACTAAAGGTGCATGCTAGAATAAAATAATGGAGAATGAACTGACAATGGTTGCACTTGAACCAAGCAGCTTGCATATCCTATTCCAATGTTATAACATGCAGAATTATAAACTGACATCATGTAATTATATAAAAACAAGAATTGCATCATTTAATTTGAGCTGCAAAGAAGTCCAGGAACGCACCCATAGTTTATTGGAGAACTGTGCAATTCAAGGAAGATTTATTGAAAGAGAAGGAATGGCGTGTCGTCCGTAGAGAGAATGATTGGCTACACGACGTATAAATAGATAAGAGGTGAGAGAGAAAAGTAGGAAGAGCACTGAAATGAGAGATATTTACAAAAATGCACCTTGACTTTCGTTGAAGGTTTGAACACGAAGTATTGAAAGGGAGGCACAACAGGGACAGATGTTGGAAAAGCGCTTTGATTTTGTCGGATATACCCAAATGCTCTTTTTTGACCGACTCGCTCATTTTCATACACGTATATGTATTGACAAGGGTTTCTGTGACCGTTGAAAAGCTTCAAAGTTCTTACGGGGGCATGTGAATATGCCCTTTGTTGTACTTATTTTTCAACGTTCTTCAAAGGTAACTTGCAGTCCCTTCCTTACCATTCTAATCATGGCTTCGGTGGACACTCAATCAACAAAGCCTAATGAAATGTTTGAGACACTCATGCCTGGTAAAAGTAAAACATATTAAGATTAAGTTTCAAATACTAAATTGTACTATAAAAATAACTTTAGAGGCTCTGTGGTCTCATGTGAGGACATTCATTGCATTAGACCTGTATTTCATTGATTCAAAGGGGTTGCTAGATTCTCTGGGACAAAGAGCAAGCATGGACAGGATTTGACCAGATCGGTTTACTCGTGTAAATACACATATATGGTCCGGACGTGTTTCTTCAAGGGTAAATGTGGTGCGGGAACGAGGGCGAGTTGGGGAATGCAATTTTACAAGGCTAAAAGCAGGCAGTCTTGAACCTCTTTCGTTTGGACTCTTCATGATTATCTTGGATTCTCTTTCCGGGTAGAGATAGATAGGAGTTACAATATGAGGCAAACAAAGTCAGAAGACAGTGCGAAAGAATGAAAAGAAGATAAAAGAGAAAAGAAGAAGAAAAAGTTGGATGTCTTTACGTTAAGAGTAATGCTCGTGTGCTATCGTTTACCGTAATTGAAGACCCCACAATTGTCTTTCTGGAAGGAATATGCTGTGCCTGTGTGGTCTTTGTCATACCCGGCAGGCTGTGCTCGTCACCATTTTCTAGGGTTTTACACTTCTTCTTCTTCTCTGTCCCTTCTCTCCTTCCACCACTTCACGCCTATCTCCACTACTTCCTCTTCAAAATCTACCTTTTGCATTTCTTTATTACATGTTTACGTCAGTTACCACTGCCGTCCAGCATCTGATCACATTCTGTTTTAATTTGTGCTTCACGCTACATATGGACTTAGTTACTGATAACTAACAGAAAGGATATCCACTAGCTGAGCACGCATTCAGTTGTCGGATCAGTTCCTGGAACTAATTAATAATATGGGCTCATATCTAACTTAAAGAACTAAAGAGAATGATTAATTCAGTGATGAACTTAGTTAGCAAAATCAAGTTTAGCCCTAATTTCATTAAGTTGAATTAATCACACCATTTCTTTGTAGGAACGATCAAGATTTTTATAAACTGACATGGCGGGAGGTAAGGACCATATGCGTACATTCATATGGGGTAGATCCTAAATAGTTACTTTGTTTCAAATAACTTCGGTTACATGTAAGCAACCAAAGCACACTTCATTACAGGACATTTCCATGCAGAGACTTCATGTATAAAATTCATCTTATTGCAAGAATTTGCTATGAAGTACTGTGGCCTTTTAGTTTTAGTTAAGGGGCATTACCGTCCGAAAATAGTTTTAGTGCTATATTCGTACTTATCAATATAACACTGTCCTCACTGTCCATACTTTCTTTTTGGTTCTTCCAAGAAGTCACTTTATTTTTTCCCCCTTAATTGATTGAGGTAGGCCTGACGTCGAGCCGACCCATTTCCCTTGAATAAGGGTTTCAAGCTATCTCCCTCGCAATTGGTAGGTTTTCCATGTTCTTAATTAGTTAGTGGTCCAGCCTGATCACTTAGTAGAAACTTTATCGATCGATACTTTGTTTAGAATGAGAACTATTAAATACTTAAGCAAGAACATTGACATGCACTTCGCTGCGTGCTCTTTTTTTAATTCTTTCTCTTTTATATAGAAATAGTTTATTATGAACATTATGATCTTGGAATGTCGGGCGTAATGGTCCACTAAGATTCTAATTAACATGGTATAATAACACCTTAGCTCGTTAGCTTGAGCCAGACTGAGTATGTCGCATGGTTTTACTAGCTAGTTTCGCGATTAATACCAACTTACATTGTCATTACATCTTTTCAAAAGGCAATTGAATTACATTAATTCATTTCACTTTATTACCCGCACTAGAAACCAATTTACAGCAGACTTCTGTATAGTATATATGCAAATACAAGCTATAGAGATAAGTATGAAAAGATATAAAAAATTATAGCAGATGATTATAAGAGATTACAACAGATGAGATCCTTATCAAGCTTATCAAGTATCAGATAATAGATATCCTTATCACCCTTCTACAAGTTGACTGTGGGGTGAAACGATAGACAACTTGTCCCGTAAATGAAGAAAGTGGGTTTTGGGCAATGGTTTCGTAAAACCATCAGCAAGTTGATCTGTAGTAGATATGTAGCGGACTTGTAGTTCTTTCTGAGCACATTTATCCCGAACAAAGTGAAAATCAATCTCCAAATGCTTGGAATGGGAATGAAAAATTGGTGTAGTTGTTAAATATGTGGCACTAAGGTTGTTACAAAAAAATAAGGGAGTCTGCGAACAAGATTGTCCAATTTCACGAAGTAGAGATTGTAACCACAGAAGTTCTTAGACAACAGATGCAAGAGTTCGATACTTAGCTTCTATGGAGAATTGTACCATTGTGCGTTGCTTCTTGGAGGACCAGGATATCAGATTACATCCCACAGACAAAGCATAACCATTAGTTGATTTTCTGTCATCAATGGAGCCAGCCCAATCACTATCACTGTAGGCAAAAAGCTGAGTTGAGGAGGACTTCTTTATAAGTAAGCCATGATCAGAAGTGGCTTTCAAATAACTTAAAATACATTTAACGACTTGCCAATGTTGATCTCGAGGATCATGCATAAATTGTGAAGCCTTATTCATAGAAAAGGAGATATCAGGTCTTGTCATATACAAATATTGAAGACTATCAACGATGGATCTATACAGTGTTGGATCTTAAACGGAAGTACCAGAAAAAGCTGAAAGTCTAAGGTTAGTGCAAGCAGGTGTTAACATAGTATTGACATCCTGCATATGAGCTTTTTGTAACAAATCATGAATGTACTTTCGATGGGTTAAGAGCGGGCCCTCAGACGTCCACTTAGCTTCAACACCAAGAAAATATAAGAGGTGACCAAGATCTTCAAGTTTGAACTCAGAACTAAGCTGCATGAGAATCCGTTGTATGGCTACTATATTGTTTCCAGTAAAAAGAATATCATCAATGTAAATGAGACAGAATAACTTATTACCATTTTGATTGAGGAAGAACAGTGATGCATTTGCTTTGGAACCTTAAAAACCAAGTTATAAAAGAGAATTTTTCAGACATGAGAACCACTATCGTGGTGCTTACCGTAATCCATATATTGACTTATGTAGGCTACAAATATGGTGTGGAAAATCTAGATTGACAAATCCTTGAGGTTGTTTCACAAAAATTTCCTCATTTAGAGTACTATGAAGAAAAGCATTCGACATATCAAGTTTTTTAACTAACCAATCATTCGTCATTCGTCATAGTAAGAGATAGAATAAATCAAACTGTTGCTGGTTTAATGACAGGACTATATGTTTCATGAAAATTGATTCCAGGTCGTTGGTTGTAGCCTTTTTCCATAAGTCTGGTTTTGTATCGATCAAGTTTTCCATCTGTCGTGTATTTAATATGGTAGACTCATTTCCAGCTGATGAGATTTTGATTATTGGTAGAAGGAACAAGATCCCATGTGTGATTGTCCATTAATTCCGCATATTCTTTGGCCATTACCTATCGCCATTTATAGTGTTTATAAGCTTTGGAGAAGCAACTAGGCTTGGGTGAGAATGTTCAGCAGTCAAAGCCTTTGGTTTCAAAGAACTACTTATGGATCTAGTTACCATATGGTGCCATCTATGGACCGGAGGAGAGGATGAGGAGGAAATCAAAGGGTACTGTGTGAGATCAACAACCAAAGGAAGGCCAGAAAAGCCGGTATGAGATGATGCAGGAAGTGGTGGTGTATCGTGTGAGTGACTAACAGGTAAAGTGTCAGTTGGAAGGGAAGAAGCTGGAGATATGGGTAAGGTTGGTGGAACACTAGTAGATGGCAAAAGTGGAGAAGAGTATGGTTGGTGTTGTAATGGAGATATGGGTCTATGATGGGAAGTAGAATTGGAGGTGGGTCTAATAGGACGAGATGTAGGATGGTTGGTGGGCAAAAAAATGAACACTAGTGATGATGGCTCCTGGACGGTAGTATCTAGACCAGTTGAAGATTTTTTGAAGGGAGTTCATTTCTTTCCTTTCTTTTCTTTTTCCTCTCAATTCTTCTCAATTCTTTCAGCATCAGCACTTAAAAACTAACCTATTTAACAAATCTAACCTATCAGACTCATCCAAATCGTCAAATATTATAGATCTAAAAATTTTGTTTACCAATATCAGATCACATCCGATTATCTTTATAAAAGACAAGAACAGACCATAGCTTCATTATCAAAAGGACTAACCTCGTTATTTGCTGCAGAAAAGCAGATCGATCGACAGACAGTGATGAAGAGCGTCGGT
>JANTNU010000008.1:20730537-20754807 GCA_024752395.1 Erythroxylum havanense
TAAGCTATAAGCTTAGCACGGTGGATTTGCCCCGTGTAGGTACAAAGCAAAGAGATTAAGGACTGGGACAAGTCAACTGCAGTGGCCAAAGGAGTCAGAGTTTTTGTGTCACTCGAATATGTATTTTGTTTGGTTTATTTGGGCCTGTATATATTCTTTAGATTTGTTTCTGGAAAGTCTGAGATGTATTATATGTGTGTTAAACTTAGATTTTAAAACAATGCATAGGTGTAATGTTGATTTTGTTTGTTCTGTCTTGGGTGGCATCCATGTATCCTCCCAGGGGGTATTTGGGTGTTACATATGGATGCAACCAAAGGTAGCAAAGAGAGCCAAAAACCTTTAACTCATTTGGATTTGGATGAGTTTGGAACAAAAAGTAATATGGACCACAATTTTGTAAGATTGGGGTAGGTAATCTATTTATAATATAGATCACAGTATCAAAAGCATAATTCCAATATTGCAAGGGAACAAAAGAATGATGTAAAAGTGACAAACCAGTTTCAACAATATGTTTATGTTTACGTTCAGCACCCCCATTTTATTCTGGTGTTTTTGGGTAAGAACTACAATGAATAATACTGTTGTCACTGAGAAATTTAGTAAGTGCTTAAAATTCACCACCCCAGTCTGCCTGAAACTGTTTAATAGATCTACTAAAGAATTTTTCCACGACATGTTAAATTTGATGAAAGCATTCAAGATTTCATATTTGTGAGAAAAAAAATCCAACAACATTTGTTAAAATGATCATAAAATAAAACATAAAAATGCTTTCCATCAATGGATACAGTAGGAGATGTCCCCCACAAATCACAACAAATCAAATCTAAAGGGCCATCAGCTTTGTAACTAGATTGAGGAAAAGGTAACTTATGACTCTTACTAATTGAGCATACGTGACAAAGGCCCGATATTCTATTGGAAGACGCTGAAATTTTAGTTTGAGTGAGAGCTTGACGAACACAATGCAAATTTGCATGTCTTTAACGAGAATGTTAAAGAGAAAGGCTGGCTAAATTTGCCGCATTAGGGAGTGAAGAAGGAGAAATTGGTTGAAGAAGCATGGAATACAAGCCATTATTAGTCGGTCCGTTAAGAAGTAACTCCTTCGTGCGGATATCCTTGATGTCAAAATGATGAGGAAAATATTCAATGGAAACATCGTTAGTACGAGTAAAAGCTGAAATAGATAAGAGATTATTACTTGCAGTAGGAACATGCAATAAATCATGTAAAGAAAAATTAAGAGAGTCATTTTGACAAAGAGAGCTTCCAATATAAGTAATTGAGAGTGTTTTACCATTTCCAATCTTGATCTCATCACCACTAATGTAAGGATTGTGGATAGTTAAATTTTTTAGATTAGGGGTGAGGTGATGAGTGGCGTCTGTGTCCAAGATCTAGGGAGCATTTGTTTGGGATGTAGAGGTAGCTAGGTTGGTAGAGGGCTTAGGATGTAAATTTTTGGTGTTACGTTGGAACTTTGGCGAAGGGAATTAAGGAGCAATGTGACCAGGACCATTGTAATTATGACAAGTCAAATGACTATAATCAATTGATGAGCGAGAAATGAAAGTGCTACGAGTGCCACCATGGGACGAGTGGCCACCATGACCACCACAGCCAGTACGTGTTCCTTTAGAAGTACCAAATGCAAGAAGCCTTATTTGTGCAATGTCAGAGATGGAGGAGTCAACGACAAGTGAAGCCTCTTCACTTAAGAGAAGTCCATATAGATCATCAAATGAAACAGCATCAAGTCAGTTTTTAAGAGATCGAACAAATGGACGATAGATAGGGCGAAGGCCACTTGTGATAACCTAAACAAGATCATCCTTAGAGACAGAACTTTGTAATGCAACTAGCTGGTCAAACATTGCCTTGGCACATTGAGTATAGGTAGCAATAGTCTCTATGTGGTCCTTTTTCAGCCTATAAAAATTGGACTTAATGGTTCTAATTTTTGCTTTAGAACCAAATGCATAAGCGAAAGACAGTTTTTGCCATACTTGTTGTACAGTAGAAGCACCAATAACTTATGGAATAAAATTTTTTGGAATAGAGGTAATAATCCAACTAAGAACAAGTTGGTCCCGTCGAAACCAGGATAAAAAATCAAGATTGGGCAAATCATTGTCAAGGGTATGTGAAAGAGCTATGGCAGTCCCATCAACATGTTTTGCCAAGTCATAGCTATGAAATAAAGGCATAAGTTAAGCTTGCCACGAAAAATAATTCATGGAGTTGAGTTTGATAGGCAATTGGGTAACAACATTTGGTAAAGAGGACATCAAGAGTTCAGAGGTACAAGAACAAACAATTGTTTGGTGTGGAGTTGTGGACATGGTGATGTAAGCGATCTAGAATGAGGGTTGAATAGATCTTTAAAGCTTTTTGTAATTTTCTACAATAAAATCAGAAGTTAATTCATAAAAAACAATTTAATCAAATTTAAATATAAAGAGTAGGGAAGAAGAGCAAACACCATTTTTATAGAGATTCGGTGCTAAAACCTACGTCCTCTACCTAAGCTCCCACTTAGGATTTTGTAAACCACTTTATTACACACTTTGTAGTTCAGTGTGAACTCTTACAATATTGCTTGATTTTCGGCTTAAGCTACCTTTACAAACGATTTGTTTTCCGACACAAATCGCACCTCACTAGTGACCTTTCACTAATCACTCAATTTGCAAGAGAAATGAGATAAAGATTCAAGAACAATGCTCAATACAATTGTGTAACAAGATAAGAACAATAATGAGCAAATTTGGAGCAATAAAGGAGTATTTTTCTTGTAGAACTTCTATGTTTTCTTCCCTTGATCATCCACTCTTATACTTAGAAGAAAATAGACGTTGGAACCCATTCTAGCCGTTGCATAATTGATATGACCGTTCCTTAATATTTTCCTTTCCATTTGTGACTAATTGGCTTCGTCATAGTCAGTTTGCTGTACTCATAAGTCGACTTGTCGTTGTGTGTAAGTTGACTTGTAACAACAATTTTCGTAAAATTTTATCTCCGCTCTTCTATAAGTCGACTTATGCAGTGCAAGTCGACTTGTATCCCTCGATAAGTCGACTTATGGTATATTAGTCGACTTGTGTTGTTCTCAACCTGATGGATCTTGATTTATAAGTCGACTTATGATGTACTAGTCGACTTATGTTGGCTTCAACAGTTATGTCCCATCAAATCTTCATTATTAATGTCTCTAACATGATGAAGATTATTTCCTTCTTGATTTCACCATGATTTATATCTTGCCCATTCAAGATTGACCTGAAATAATTCCTTAACTAATTCTATATATTTTATTATTATCAAAACACAAAGGAATTTAATTTGTCAACCACCATTGGTCCAACAATCTCCCCCTTTTTGATAATGACAAAATATTTAGAATTTGAAAAGAAATTGAAAACAATAAACTTGATCAAGGTTTTTAATCCCTTATCTCGATGGTTAGTTTGTCTCCCCCTTAATTTATAACCAATGAATTTAATAACCTTGTAAGAATTGTATAAACAAGAAAATTGAAATGAAGATACTCACAATTTGTAACACACTCCCCCTTAATTAAGTGACTGTGAATAAAGGATACCAATTATCAATTTCCAATGTTACTCCCCCTTTTTGTCATAATCAAAAACTAATATGAAAAATAGTCGCAATGGCAAACAAAGCAGCAAACACAAATAAAGGCAAAGTCATTACATAACATATCAATCCAACAAACACAAATGTCAGAAGTCATAGGAAGCACCACACACACTTGAAAAAGCATAAGAAGAAATGTTGGTCGAGGCAAAAAGCAATACACATCATGATGAAGAATCATCATGCCTACAACCTAACTTCTTAAAAATCTTCTTGAGCATACGGTGTTGTGCATCAACCTTCTTCGCCAACCCATTAAACATACTCTGTATATTATCAACATGATCATTTAGGTCATCCAATTGATCGTGAATTTCACTAAGCTCCTCATGAGTGACCTCACTCCGTCTCACATTACTGGGTCGAGAGCTACTTGGACGATTAGCTGTCCGCTTAGATCGTTGTCTTGGAGGCACTTGCTCACCCTCCAAGGTCAGACCTAGCTTCTCTACATGATAGGAGTAAACCCATCCTTTTTCAATGGTCTTGACCAGCTTCATGCTTCTCAAGTTATAAGGGGTAAATCTCCAACTTTGAGGATACGGATAATGAGGATAATTACTCAAATCACATCGTTGTAACTGAGAGAGAGAAGTAATCAAAGCTGCATATAGCATACCTTTATGCCGTACTGGTTTCCCTTTAAGCTGACCCCGTAATAGACTAGCCTTTTTTCGCATCATTTGGATGATCAAGCTCGGATAATTGATCTTCCTTCCTTCTTCTATATGCCAAAGTATTTCTTTATCCAAGGAAGTGATTTGATTATTACTCGCCTTTTTCGGATAAACCACCCTATTAATTGCATAATGTAGCAATTGATAATTTAAAAGCAAGTCCATTGCTTCATACGGAGGGCTATGATCAGAACATAGTCGAGTAAACAGTCCAGCTCCTTTCTCTTCAGTATACCCAAAATTTTCTTCAGCTTCCTCATCAGTATCTCCATCCTCGTTTCGCAAAATATCAAAATCTATAAATGAAGCTCTAGGCCTGACTCCTCCTCTCGGTAAACGAAACAAGGTACACATATTAGCCTCACATAAGAAAATCTCCTGTCCGTTAATTTTGGATTTAAGCTGAACTCCATTAACAACATTACTACCAATCACATTGAGATTCACATAAAACTCCTTAACCACATCTTCATATATATCATCCTGATAACCCAGAAAATCTCGCAACCCAAGATCAGTAATTTTTGAAAATACATCCGTAAATTCACTGTTATCTAATTCAGTCCAATCAAATCTCATTGGAGGAATTAACACTTCATTTTTGAGTACCTTGTAGTACAAAGTTTGTGCTTCCCTTGAGATAAATTGAGGTTCAATCACGTCATCCTCTCTAGCAGCATCTCCCCCTGAAGAAGACCCACGAACACGTGGTCCATAGTGGACTCGGGGACCTGGTGGTGGAGAGGGTTACTTGTCTTTCCTTAAAGATTTGCATGGAGCCATGGGTTTTTAGAGAGAAGTTGAGAAGAACGAAAGTTAGGGTTTGAGAAAGGGGTTTTTGAGAAGGAAGGTTGTTTAGTAAACATCCCATTTCTGGTACGCCTTTAAATAGTGCTATCCTTTTCATTGTTAAAGTATGTTTGAATAATTTCTAAAATAGTGAACCTAGAATAGAAATCTATCTGAAAATATGTTTGTTAAGTAAGGCTTTAACTACTTTCATGTCCTACTTTAATGGAAGGTTTGAGAGTTTCCACCCCTTGTGAGTTGTTTAAAGGTCTAATAGAAAGTCAATTATCAAACAAGAAGTTGTTTATCTTTGATGCTAAAGATGGTTTAACCTTTAAGCTCCAAATGCTCCTATTATTGATGTAAATATCATGAATCTATTTGCACCTTAATGTTTATTTATCAGTCACAAGCCTCTATAGTCTCTTAGAAAGCATAACAACATTCATCATTTTAAAAGAAATAATACAAAGGCCTCTTTTGTCCTTTAGTGAACATACATCCTTCTATTGCATTCTAGCTGTTCTAAATGATCCATCATTTCCTATTTATAGAAATCTTTGCACATCTTTTCAATGGATTTGATGACCTTAGTGGGAAAAGGAATATGAGTAGCCTTAAACACATTAATTAAGTTAAAAATAAAACAAATAAGCTGAGCTTTGCCAGCAATAGAAAGAGTTATATAACCCTAATTAGAAATTCTACTATTGATTTTTTTAACAAGGAGGCTGAAGTCCCTTTAAAAGAGATTAGAAGTTGAGATATGAATGCTAAGGTAAAGCAAGGGGAAGGTCTACAATTTGAAACCAATAATTGCCTTCACACTTTGCTCTTATCTCATGGCATTCTAAAAAGATAGAAACCACTTTTAAATCAGTTGATTTATAATCTAGAAAGCTTGTTGGATACTTTTAAAGATTTTGACATATGTTATGGAGACTAACATAATGTTAAACATAGCATGTGTAATGAGAATTTATGCACATATTAAAATACTAGTTAGATCACTTACCTTCTTAGATAATTTAAGATATACTCTTTCTTTCTCTTTTTGTATATTACCCATTTTTATAGTTATACAAAGGGTTAAACTTTAATATTTAGACATGTATATTTATTGGCTCTTAGGACATTTGAGAATTGATAATGATAATGATCTTTTTTAATTTTTAAGTGAGCCTCTGTATGGATATGTAACACACTACTGCCATAGTGCATATACTTGAATATCTAGAGGACATTTAAGAATATACCCTATAAGAGTGGCATGTTAGAGCAAACACATCAGCTTATCATGACATCATAAAGAACATAAATATTTTAAGTTCAACTCATCCCATTTCACTAACAAAACATAATTTACATTGTCATTTCATTACATGCCAACCATATATTTATATTATAAAACCATCTGTGAGTTCACAGCTTGATATAACAAGTTTTACATGATATGAATTACTAAATAAAAACATTCTATCTAAACTCTTGAGATGTCAGCTAACCAGACCTTTGACCCATTTCTTGTTCCTAATAATGGACAATATTAGACTTCAACTAGATTGCGCTAGAAGCTAAGTCTCCTTTCAGAACCTATGAAATCAATGTTTCAATTTTGATGATTTTTTCTAACGCAATGAGTGAACAATCATTGATGTGCTCACTCAAACAAAACATAAACATCTCATGTATAAAACACAGTTCATTTAATATAACATCTCATACAAAATCAAATCCCATATATATATAACCTTACTCATCATATTTCAACAATACAAAATCTTCATAGTCATTTCAGAACAATCCAATCATTTGTCTCAATTCTTCATATCATCAACATGTACACAAACATTACACATCATTATAACAACACAATATAACATTTATTTGCAATCAATCTCATGAACACATGTAAAGATATAGATGTAAATGCATATGAGACTCCCATTTTTATTTTCTTCTGACCGAGCACCTCTTTAATTGTCCCGTATTCATTGCAGATACTATATTCATTTCAGATATGGTCTAGAACCCATTGTGGATACCAGACTCATTAATCGTTGAGCTTATGACTCTTTGTGTATATTTTGAGCTTTAAGCTCCTTTCACGTTAGTCAATCTAGTCGCAACTTCTTTATCTGATTATGCATATTCATATGATGGAGTACAACATTCCACATAATATGTTATTAATCACTTTCTTTCAATGTACATAGTCAGTTATCACAATCATCGGATCTAAGTCCGGTTTTCAACATATAGTTGAGTACAAATTTCCTTATTTAAATAAATTATTAAGCACTTCAATACATTCCCGAATATCAAACTTCTCAGACCAACAATGTCTAGAATATCACAATAATATAAGTAGAAATTTAGTAACTGAAATTTAGAAAAAGACAATTCAATTATAATGAGGATCATTTAGGTCAACTCACAGTGTGCTCCAGATAGCTATTGCGTCGATGAACCAACAGTGTCTATAAGTTTTCGGTCAAATTGTGTTTCTAAATAATGCGATACATATATATGTACATATTACTAACTTGTTTAATGAAAAAAGTACTCAATCATACACATGTATATGTGTTATATTCAATGCATGCTCAATTGATCATTCTAGGTATGTAACCTTATTCACAAATCTTAATCATTTATACATCATGACTTGTACAACATTTAGTTTTCAATTAGGTTTATGTCTTAAGTAAGCTTGATCACTTTCCATTCATCATTCAAAAATTCATCAATCTTTTCCTAGTATTATACATTCACACAATTTCCCTAATTCATATTCAATCATACCTAATTCACCATACTCATATTCTTTAGATCTCATTTGCATTCATAAAAACGTCTTTATACTATTAACAACTCATATTTTACACTTATCCTTGAACATTTTCATGATAAAAAATCTCTTATATCACACACACAATTTTTACTTTAAATCTAGAATTTCAGCAAGCTAAATCTATACGTTCACTAAACTTTTTTCAGCAATATATTTTCATACATTTACTAAATTCTCATTCATAATTATCCCATGTTCTTCAATGTTCATTCATCCATACCTTATACTCATTTCTCATGTCCTTTAAGATCATGTTTACATTAAAATAACTCATTTTTTCCTTTAACAAATTAGAGTTTTCGGATTTAAACTTACACATCAAAACAATTCATTCCTTATATAATAGTATCAATAACTACATAAACTTATGAAGATATATTCTAGCCAAACTATTTCAAAGAATCATTAATAAGACATCAGTCATCATTCTTCATGTTTTATACTTTTGACTAATTCGAGCTCTAAAGTCCCAAAAAATCAGGAAATAATATAAGGTTCCTGCCTAGGGGTGTGTCACAGGCAATATTAGGAAAATAAGTACAACTCAAGCCCTAGTCACTATTTTATCAAGAAACTTTCACAAAGGTCAAGCTAAGACCTATATCAACAACTTTCATTCTTTGAGTTTCCTCAAATTCATTCCCTAAAGATATGTAAAATAGATCAAAATAGGAAGAGAAAATTGAAACCAAAATTTCGACTTACAACTATAATTTTCCATATTCAAAAACACTTCAATAACACTTATCTTTACGAAGAATCCAACTTCATTTATACTTCAAATCCCAACTTAATTCATCCATACAACAGTCCATAAATCATCCATGCAACAATCCATAGACTACCATTTTCGTATATGTAAAAATAGACTAGAAAAGTATCCATTAATTTTCCATTTTTCAGCACATCTTCAACATCAACATCAAACATAATGTATCTTAATTCAATCATCATAATCTTTCTATTATAACATGCCATAAAGAATAACACTTTACTTACTTATTTTGGCTTCCAATTCCAGTTCAATTCATCAAGTTAACCTAGCCCTCCATGTATGCATGATCATCACAAATTTAAGGTGGGATTAGATGACTTTCGGCTATGATAAACCAACAACAATCATCTGGTTCTTTAGCTATTTTGTGAAGTGTAAAAGCATGTATTTGGTGTGGTAATTTAGCATAGCTTTAAGAAAAACACAAGAAGGAGAGATGGAAGCAAGTTTCAGTGGTGAGAGATGAGAAGAGAAGAAGAATGAGCTAAGCTGCAACAACACTTTAGAAACGTTACTCCTAAGGTGCTACGTGTCATCCAATTAATTTGCCATATGTCTAAGAGCATGTCCTCCATTTATCAGGTAAATATGTTGCCATATGTCACCAATAAAGCTAGGTCATATGTCATGTAATCACAGCTGCCAATTGTCATCAACTTACTAATCCATTTGTCACAAAATGATCAATGCCAAATGTCACTCAATTATAGGCTTAATCATTCTAATTTTCATGTATCAACTTTTTTTACCATTTGGCATTTCTCCTATACCAAATGTACATTTAATTCCTCAATTTTTCAATCATATCAATTAATTCCAAATTCACTACTGGTAATCAATCAAACCAAAATTCAAGGCATAAACGTTTCACAATTCACATCATGAACGTTTTAATCTTTTCATACCCTAAAATGAGTTAATTGAGTACATATGCATTCCTTGCAATGTATACAAAATCATAATCTATAGTTCATAATTCATGTATGTATGCTAATGATATACATGTGAATGAAATGCATTTCATAAATCCCCAATGACAACTAAAGCTCTAACCCTAAATATGGAGAACAGGTTATTATAGGATATTTTAGAAGATATAATTACTTTTTATACCTATCATTTATAGAGTTTGAAGCCACTTTGAAATGATGTTAATAAATTATATCTATTTTGAATTGAATATTGTCTTCAATATTAATTTCATCAAATTAATTGATATAGCTAATTATTTTCGTAAAAAAATGTTTTGATTTTTTTGACGTTTAATTTTTTATTTAACTTAGTAATGATAAATTAACATGACATTATTTATATAAAAATAATTTCTATTAATATGCATTCTTTCATTCGTAAAAAATGACAGGATATATCACATTATAAAAATAAAAGATAGTCAATGTTTATATATTTTTCATTAATTAAGGAATAACAACATAATTTTTGTTAATGAAAAATTTTGTTTGAAAATATTTTTTTATGAGGAGTTGCTCTTAAAATGGGTGGAATTGATCAGTAATTTTGTCCTTTTTTTTTCAATTTCCTTCGTTCCCATTTTAAAATATACTGCCCTTAACATTCTTCTTTTTCTATTTGAACTTCCCCTTATATCTATGTTGGCTATACTATATTATTTGACTTTATTTGTCTATAACTTGTTATGTTACTTTTTAAATATTTTCATTATATTTCACTAATAATTAGGTTCTAAACATTATTACACTCAAATGAATCAATTTGTAACTCCAAATATAAATGAATCCTTATTTTGAATGTCTAACTAAACTCAAGTAGGTAAATATAAAAACTCATTAACCTGATTTACGAAAATTCTAAATTTATAGATATTATTAAATATTTTTTCATTAATACAAGTTTTAAGTCTTCCAAATGAAACTTATAACACTTAATTTTTTTTATAATTACTCCTATTACCGACAAAACGTCTTTGATATATTTAAAAGCTGTGAGGCCCATTGCTAATTCGACAATTCTTCCAATTCTCTCCGATACCTTCAAATTAACACTAACCAAATCGTTTAACTTAATTGGTAACCAAGTTTTAAATCAATTAAATATTAATTTGCATAATATATCAGTTCACTAATTTATTTAAATTAATTAGTTAATTATACATACATACATATATATAATGAGAGATTGATATACCATATTGTCGTTTTTATTATTAAAAAATTATGAATTTATAGATTCAGGAGAATGAATTGCCAACTGGAAACAAAAAGATACTGAAATTGAACTCTTAGGAGGCATATTACACATGCGTGTTACATGAACTCAGAACGGAAATGGTTTTGTTTTTCTAATAGATACAATATTAGAAAGCAAGAACATAAATAAACTGGGAGCTCCTTGTGGTCATGGATTCATATCTTATGGTAAAAGCTGGAGAAGAACGTTCCTGTCTGGAAATCTGCAATTAAGACCGGTTGCCGAACACTTACATAGTAGCGAAATATTAGAGAACAAAGAACACTGAAAATACAAAAACCATGCAAAAATACCTTACCACGAACATTGGATCTCAATTGACCACTCTCCGGTCACCTGTCTCCTTTATGATTGCTGGAATACAACTGGAACTCCTTGCTATACTGCCCTTCCTTTGACCCTCTCTATCCCTTGGACTCGTGGACTTTCCTCTATTAACTGAGCTTTTCTTTAAGATCTCTCGCATGGTCTCCGCCTGGCACAGCACCGGATATGCCCTACCAACTTTATTAAACCTTAAACAAGCACTTATGTGATCGTTCAGGGCTTCCTTTCTCTTGCCTCCATTTTTCTCCATTTCTCGGTTGACAGCCTCTGCACAGAGCCCACAAACTAATTTCCCCCAGAACTTGTCACGCACTCGCTTTATGTACTCATGTGTGCACTCTTCAGACATGCCACAGCACTCGCACTTTGCATTCTCCACCTCTGCTATGGAAGCAAGGTTTGTGTCCGTCGTTTCCTTGCTTAGCTCCGATGAGATGTCCGAGATGGTTCGTTGTAAACTTTCCGTTGAAAGTCTGTGAGGTATGTGAACCTTTTCGCTATTCTTTGGGTACGAGGCAACGAGTGGTTCTCTGTTTTGCGCCATAGGAATTGTAGTGAAGATTAACAAACAAAATGGTGCAATTAACGTATTGAAAGATAGGAGAGTAATTAGCGTTCAATAAAGAAGATGAAGTGACAGAGAAGTTGAGTACTAATGGGAGAAAGCTGAAACTTGTGAAAAACGAAAAGGATCATATGAAGATGTATTTGATAACTGAACTAACTAGAGCTACACTATTCATGAAGAGGATTTCTTTCACGTTATAATCACGAGAAAAAAGTGCTCCGAAAAATCTGAGGCTCAAAAAATTTTAATATTTGTCTTAGTGCGTAATATAAGTTGTTGAAGTGAATTAATTTTGATTTTAATTTTTAAAGTCTAAATAGAATTTAAAGTTTCGGAAAAACTATTTCATACTTATGAACTAACGTGTTTTTAATGTTTAGTTTTGCTAAGATTAAGTTTATTGTGATGTAGTGAGGGTCAGTCTAATATGTGATGTGTATGTCCAGTTTCATATTAAAAAGAAGACTAGATATATGGAAAAAAAAATTTGAGTATATGAAAAAGACGATTAATCAAGTCTTAAATAGTTATTTTTAGGTCTACAATTTATTGAAACTAAAAATTAAAATTGTTCAAATGTTAATTTGTTGAGGAATAACAATAAAAAGATGAATAAATAATTCCTTTTCAAATATGGGCGGGTATGATGGATGATAATCAATTAAAATGTATCACATTTTGATAAAAACGTAAATTTTAGTAAAATTTTTGGTATCTTTAGTATTTTTATAATTTATTGATATCCATAATAATCTTTATGACTTGGTTCTTATGTATGATCATTTGATGCACTTGTAATATATAAAATTCAATGATGTAATTACGAAGAATCATGCATATTTCATAGTTGATTGTAAAAATCTTTAGTTTTTAAGTGCTTATTCTTTACATATTTTGTTTGTTGTTATTGATGTTTATTATAAGATGATATTCATTAACTAATACAACAAAAATCTGTTTCATAGGTCTATATGTTTCATATCTGTAAGGGCTAAGTTAGTTGTCATTTAGAAATTTCATTACATATTTTATATTAAACTATATGACATTCTCTTACGCTTGATTCATTGTAGTGGAGGTGATGATTGTGAGGATCAACCATAGATTTGAAAATAGTTTTTTTCCATAAATTTTCGATTAAGGTGATTTTAGATGCATTAGAAAGATAACTCAAAGACCTACAACTCTATAGAAGATTTAGAACAAAACTGGTGTCAGATGTGAAGCATATCTAGCCAGATTTATGAAAATTTGTATTTGAAAACTTTCAAAACAAGATTGACACCAAGCTTGAAGTGTAAGAGGCATTGATTCTTGTAATAAACACTTTAAAGATATATGAAATTATAAGTTTAATCACTTTAAAACTCTTTTATGTAAGCCTATCATATAAATACTTTCATTAGTGATCATTCTAAGGGTATTTGGAGGCTAGTGACAACCTCATGGTCACTAAGCTTTTTGTTTTAGGGCTTCTACGCTTCAAGGAAGACTAACAAGATTAAGAGGATCTAGTAAAAGCTCTCTTTCTCTTCTTTCCTTTATATTAAAATTTTTTTATTGTAATTGTAATGTCCCATCTCTTATATTGTTGTAAGGATCTAAAATGTTAGATTATTGAGTCACATGAATGACATCATATAGAATGAATTGGGTAATTTGTGATATGATTTTATGATTGTATTCATATGTATAATATTAGCATACACACATAAATTGTGATTTAGACAAATTGCACTTAATTGACATATTTTGAGATATGAAACTAAAATGAATATGACATGAATGTGCAATTCCAGTGTCTTGTACTTTGGATTACCAATGACAAGAATTGATGGAATATAATTGGTAACTTGAAATTTATTTTTACAATTGAGAAATTGATGAATTAAAATGTGCATTTAGTTTAGTTAAAATGACAAGTGGCAAGACAAGTGGATACATGAAAAATTAGGATTACAAAGCCTATAAAATGATTGACATTTGGCATAGAAATTAAGGGATATATGGTAGCTTAAGAAGAGGACATATGGCAGCTTAAGAAGAGGGCATGTGCACCATTTAAGGGAAGACATGTAGCTTGCTTCCTTGTAGGACAAGTTTCCTTAAATAAGGAGACACTTATCTTAACTCAGCTAATGACACAGGTATATAGCAAAGGCTTCCTTAGATGTTTCTACTAGAATTCATTCTTCCTCCTTCCTCACGTTTATGAAATACACTCATAACCCTATTGCTTTGAAATTATGCTTTACTTCTATTCATAGTCACTTTAAGATTCATATAAGATTATGCTCAAAGATAGTTATAATCTACTATCATCTCCTTGCCTTTGTTGGAACCAATCTACTTCCACTTTGTGCTTGGATGATCTTGCATGTATGGATAGCTAAATTAACTTAATCTTTGAGTTGGAATTTGAGCTCGACAAGTATTAAAAGATTGATATTTATGGCATATTATAATAAAGAATTTATGATGATGAAATTGGGATGAATTGTATATGATATTGATGATGAATTGTTATGTAAATTTTTGCATGAACTTGGATACTTTTCTGTTGTGTTCTTGATGTATGAACAATAGGTTATGGATTGTTTTATGGATGAATTAGATTAGGATTTAAGGTATAATGAAGGTGAATTTATGTTAAAGAAATGTGCTAATATAGTGATCTTGAAATGGCAATGGAACTAGGATACATGACTGATAGTGAATGATAGTTTATGTTTTAATTTTGATGTGTGAAAGATAATGATTTGTGAGCTGTCTAATGAATGATTTTTGAATTGTGTTTGGAGATCAATTTGATAAGGTATTGAAACATGAATAAGGTAGAATTGAAGCAAAATTGATGGACTTTGGTTAATGATGTAATATATCATTTTTGATTATGAATGATGTGATATACAAAGTTGGATAATATGAAATACTTGTGAATTTGGTTAAACACTTGTGATATTTGTGTTTTTTTTAGTAAGCACATCGATTATGGTTCATTCACTGAGTTCGCAAAGCTCATTAAAATTGCAAATGTTGATTTTCAGGTTTAAAGGAGATCTAGCTAGTTTAGTTGAAGTATCTTCAGCTTTTGGACATGGGTTCGTGTCGGGATCAGTTGTATCTATTGTATCTCTCAACTGTTGTATAATGTACATGTAAATTTTAGAAATGAAATGACATTCTAGATTGTATATATTTGTAAATGAAATGGGACAATATGATTGTGAATGAAATGATTGAAAATGAAGATTTGAAATGCTTTTGTTTTGAAATGATTAAAATATGTAATGAGTTGATATATGATGCCTTTAAAATTTGGAAATGCGCCTTTTGTAAAGTATGTTCCTGAGCATCCTTAGGTATGTGGGGCATATACTCCATAGGAGTGGTATGTTACAATAATTCTATTTCATCATGTTTAACAGTTAAAACCCTAGATAGGGTTAGGACTTAGTTTTTGATAGATATTTTAATTATCAATACATGATTTGATTATCATTTTTGGTTGAATTTATCTCTTTATTTTTAATCTTAAATTTATGCCTAGTCATCATGTATTCAATTATAAGGATTGTATAAATGATTGATAGGTGAAGTATAATCAATACATTAGGAGAATAAATGTTCTACGATTAATGCAATTAATTAGGTTAAATTGCACATCAAGAGGTGGTAATTGTCTTATTAAATACACTAATATTCCTCAATGGAGGGTATAGATACGTTAGGTTAATTGTTATTTAACCTATATAATCAAGTTTGTTCGATAATTAAAATTCTACATATGTAATCTTTGAAGCACTAACATTTATCTTCCTAATTTTCTTGCATTAGTTCAATTGTCTTGTTTACATTACTTTAGAAAGTTTATTATATCTCAAAATCTTATTTATTATTCAGCTAAAATAAACACTAAACAAGTTTTTGTTTAGCTAAGATTAATATACATAATAATCTGCTTCCTTATAAGATCAATATTCTGGATTACTCCATTTTTATTGACTTACTACAATGGACACTTGTATGCTTATCGATTTAGTTGATAATTTTTTTGACTCCATTGTCGAGAAACCACCCAATTTAAAATTTATTAATCCTTGTGTCTATTTTATTTAATTTTTCTTATATTTTTATAATTTAGGTCTCTTATATGTTAAATCTTTAGAATTGCCATTATAATAATGCGAATTTGAATCTAGCATCATAAATTCGTAATATTTATGACTGAATTAAGATGTTAATGAACTGTGACAAGGGTTATGAGGAGGCATGTTTTCATTGTGGCATCTATAGATATCCTTCCTATACATGCATAAATGTAGAGAAGGCCTCTTGTTACTATAAAGATATTAGGTATATGGTTGTCTATAGGATGAAGTAACTAGTCAAATATCTTTTAGGAAGAGTAAGGAGCTAAAGTAAGTAGCATATAAGACTAATTTTGTGCCCCAATTTCAACTATAGAAACTATAACAGGGTAATAAGATGGAAGAGAATGATCCTATACTTTATATCTTTCCTAAAAAGGAGTGGATAGATTGGAAAATTTTAAATCTACCATAAACCTACTAGAAAAGATGGGGAAATCTAATCATGAATCCATTCACAATTTGGAGATTCAAATCAAACAAATAATTGGGATGCATGGTGAAAGGGGTCAAGAAGAACAATATAGACATACAGAGATGAACCTAAGAGATCAAGTATTAGCCATAACATTTAAGAGTTGAAAACATTTGATGCTAAAGATGCTAAACAGGAGGATAGGCAAAGTTTAGACAAGCATGAGGAAGTGGGAGAGGAAATAATGGACTAAAGTAATCCAACACTAGTCTAACTACAACTAGTTTGATTATAGTTTTGAATGTAAAGTAGATTTGGACACAAAAAAATAGCACTTGCCTTTTCTATAATAATTATGATTCATGGTTTAGAGTAATATAAACCTTGACCCATGGTGAAACTAATTCCATAACTAAACAAGTTTAAAATAAAGGAGAGGATGTTGGATTTATTCTTTTATAGATGTTGTAGAATATAGAATGCTCAAAAGATCTTCTTTCCAACATGAAGAAATTCAAGTAGTTATTAGTTACTCAATTAAGCGAAGAGGACATCTATATCTTAGAGGAAGAAAAAGGGGACTGGGACACCTAAATCCTAATAAAACATGAGGAATCTAAAGGTGTGACTAGGAAGTTCAGTTGTAAGACTTATAAAGAAGCGGTTATTAGGAGGCAACTCAATATGCTAACTCTAATTTCTTTTATTTTCTTAGTTTTGATTCTTAATAATTTTAAGTTTTTATGATATTATTGTTTTTGAAGTTGAGAAAAATTTTTAATTTTTAAGTATGAGGAAAATATAGGATTTTTTAAAAAATGTTGTGCATTAACTAAATGTTTTTAGCTTTATGTTTTCTGTGTGTTTTAGGTTAACATTTGTAGTTTTTTTCTAAGGTTATGTTTAGGTTCTCATTAGTTACTTTTGGTTAATGACATAATTGTATAAATGATTCGATGTTGAGATGGGTTGTTGATCGTGGTTTTTTTATGTGTGTAAGTTTTAATTAATTAATCTCGATAATCCACAAGCTCACGAGTTATTTGCGTAATACCTAAGGTGTCGATCCCACAAGGAGGGATAAGCTAATCCTAAAACGTAAGGCCAAAAAAAATCGCAGAAATTCAAATGTAACGAAACTAAAACAATAGTTCAATTCAATCAAGCAAATCAATTCAAGAATCAATCACAAAAAATATTAACAAATTAACAATTGAAGCGCACACTCAAGAATTAACCTAAGGAAGTACCAATTGAGATAAAAGGAAATTTAGCTATCCTTAATGCTAACCTAATCGATTATAAATTACTGGAATACTGTTTCTAGACAATTCTAGGGTTAATTACTCTCTCTTAGGTTATAACAATTAACCTTAATTTATAAACCCTAATCAGATTATAGAAGTTGCATTTACTAAATTAAAACCTATCTAAAACTCTAATTAGATCTGAAGTTGTCTAATAAACTATCGGAAACTATTGTAAGATCTCTCTTCGCCCAATTTACCAATTTTATTTGATTCATGTTCTATTAAATCGCCTAACTCTCGTTAGCTCAATTTAATTATTTTTCACTCTATTCAAGCTATCAGTTTATCACTGAATTATGTAATTGCAGAAATTAAATCACAATAAATTCAGTAAAACATAAACAATCAAATTTTATTAAATCAAAGATAAAACTCTGGAGGGGAGTTTAGAAGCAACATCAACATTCAAAAATTCCTATCGCCAACTATTATTTCAATTTTATACAATAATAAAATTGAAAATAATAGGAAATACAAAATTGAACAGACAACGGGAGGCGACGATGTTAGGAAACTCGTAATCTGGAAAGTACGTCGAATTGACTTCTTCTCTAGTTCTCTCTTCCTTCTTTTCTTCCTTTATCTCTTGATTCACTCCAGTGTTTCTCTCAAAAGTAGCTAATGTAAAAGTTGCCTCCTCTCCTTTTTTCTTATTCTTTAAATACCTTATGTGTTCTGAGCACCCCTAGAATTTTTTTGAGGTCGAAAAGATCCAAAAAATCCCTTGAAACTTAACATTTTTGAGTGTCTACGTGTCTGCTCGATGCAAGCCACAATTGTGACCTTGCATGCCACAATCGCGGGCCACATATGAGCCTTCTGTCATGATCATAACAAGCAGGCTATAATCGTGGGCCAGGTCCTGAGCCTTTATCACGATCGTGGCATGTAAGGCCACAATCGTGAGATAACTCTAGTGCCTCTATCATGATCGTGGCCTATTGTACGTGCCATGATCATGGGCCATTGTTTCTACTCGAATGTCTTTGAAACTTCTCCATTCTTCGATGATGAGCCTGAAACACTAAGAAATACATCAAGGTATCTCGAAAACATAATATTTAAGCTTAAAAGCTAGTACTAACCATAAAACACAAATAATTAACAAACTAACACTAACCTAGCACATACCAAATGATTGAATTAATGGCTAAATATATATCAAATTATGCCCTAAAATAAAAAACAATTCACAATTATCAATTGTTAAAGGTTAAACTCAAAATATGATTAAAAGATTACAATGCAAACTCGACTCTGTGAATGCTAGCAAACCAAATTTGTTAAGAAATGGTGCTTGCATTTGACTGAATGTCTCGTCAGTTATTGTATACAAGGAAATAAGCATGAGGAGATGGTGATATGTATAAAGTGGCAATGAAAAGTGAAATTCACACAAATTGGAAAAAAGAAAAAAGAAAAAATAATTATTTAATAAAAATGTAACTAATGTGTAAAGTAGTGTTAAGAAATAACAAATACCAAAAAAGAAACCAAAAACCAATTCGTATAGATTCTTGTACTTGAAAAAGAATTAAGGAAGAGGAGGATTTTTGCAGGATAAGAAGAGTTGGTGGAGATTTTAGATTATTCAGATGATTTACTTGCTCTACTAATTGTAAATTTCTTTGTCTTTTTTATCTTTATTTTTCCTTTTCCCTTCCTTTTTTTTGCTGACTTATTCTTTTGATCCCATTGTACAACTTTATTCAAAGTCTTTTTAATTATTGACTATGAAAATATATTTTAATATTAGAGATTAGATGAATTTCAAACCTATAGTAAGTTCAATTTCACAAATTTTTTTTTGATGAGTGTAGCTCACCCAAATTTCAAACACTGGCATGAATGAGTGATACCTTATGAGAAAATTGTCAAATTAAAGTATTTGAACTTAATGAAGAACATATAATAGTGCTTGTATTGTTTTGTTTGTATAGTTATTTATTTGAGGAATATTATTTGTTTAAGTTATGCAATTCAATTGAAACATAAGTTCGTATATCTTGTGTTGTTAACATGAGGTTAAGTGCCTATTTGGATGGACTTATATCACTAGAGCTTTTGATAGTAGAGCTTTTATTAGTAGAACTTTTCTTAGAAGAGTTTTTCTATTGACTATCAATTAAAAAACAACTTTTTAAAAAAACCTTCATACAATAGACTGTTTAGCAACATAAAAATAAAAACACACTTTTATTAATTTTTACTATATTTTATTTTTAATAAAATTATTTATGCATATAAATATTATTTAAAATATATTAAACAATATACATAGCACAATATATTAATTATTATATAATTTTAAACTATATGAAACATAAATGAAAATATATCTAACTAAATCTTTTATATTGACTATAATATAAGTAAAACTAATATCAAAAATAAATATTAAAAGATATAAAAAGCTAAATAATATTATATAGATCCCAAAATAAACGCAAAGATAAGTTTGTGAGTATTGTAAAAATTATGTATAAAAAATAAGAACAAAAGGGACTAAAACAGACTCATTAATTTATATGAAAATCTACCTGAAAAAGTGTTCTTTTGAGAAGCTCCAAATTTGAACTTATTAAAAAGTTATATTTTGACTACCAAAAAAGCTATATCTACTAAAAAAGTTTTTTTTTCTATTTTACAGTCAAACAATCATTCTTTTTAAAAAAAGACTTTTGCAGTAAAAAAATACTTATTCACCTTCTAAAAGCTTAACTAAAGAGGCACTAAGTTACAAGTTTAGATTGAAGTTTTGGTGTATCATTATAGTAAATCCTTAGGAAATTGTACCTCTTCCACTAAGGACACCTAGAGGTTTAAAGGCTTGTGACATGTACTAAATGCTTCTATGCACCTACCAAAGTAGAATTATCTCTTGTTTTAGTTATGAGCATTTAATTGGTTAAAGTTACTTGTTATTTGCTTGAGGACAAGTATGAGTTAAGTATGAGAAAATTTGATACATCCATAATTTGCATATTTATTGGGGTAAGTTAGATGTGCATTATATGATATTATCTTATGTTTAGTTTATTATTGTTAGGTGATGATTTTAAATAGTAATCGTAGATTTTAAGCATAACGTTATTTAGGTCAAGTTGGAAAAGGCCTTTTTTTAATTGTTTGTAATATAACTATGATATAAATGCCAATTTTTGAGTAAGGAAAAAAGCAAAGAGGATCTTAGATTTAGCATACTATAACATACAAATAAGAAAAAAAAAATACAGATCATGTAAAGAAACCTTAATAAATGCTATTTCTTTCAATGGGACTGGAGAATTATTTTATTAAAAAAAACATAGGCTTTCAAGTTACTATTAATCACAACATTTTCCCAAGGCATTAGCAGCTAAATGACAAGATGGTTTAAAGAGCAGTCTGGCATATGCTTAAGTACATATCATCCACACTTGTTAGTAACGAGTTACTGAGTAATCTAGGATTTCTCGTTTTGGTTTAGAAAAACTTTCGGTTCCTGAAACTGAAACGTACATGAATCGTAAAGGAATAAAGGATCACGAGAAAGTTAGGAGGTACATGTGTATTAAAGTGAACAAAAACGAGAGAGCTTGTAGTGGTACCTACAGGATAAAAAAGTGTGCTTCAAAAGTTTCCAATTTCACAAGTTTCTTGAAGGAAAGCAGAAAAAAGGAAGCCCTTTCTTACGCTTTCGTTTCGGCGTTACTAGAAAAGGATTGTGAAGCCCACAGTCCTCCCGCTTGCCATTTGGGTTAAAGAACCTTTCATATTGGTTCATTACTGCAATCATCATGTTGATTGTCCACTTTCATCCGTACAAACCGATTGAACACCAGTGGCTAAATATATTGAGGAAGTATTTGATAGGTGTGCCTCCACGGGGTCTAATCCATATATAATTTGAATCAAGATTTTCTATTCAATATTATCATGTCTTATTTTGTCTCATAAAATCTTAACTATTTATTTTACGAGACTTACGCGAGGTTCACACGAGATCTACACAAGATCTACATAAATAAACGGTTGAAATTTATTAAACACAATAAAACACTATAATATTAGACAGGAGATCTGGACTCATATAATTTAACCATCTCAAAAGCATTAACCAAAAGATGACCTGATGGCCTTGAGCTAACCTGATGGCCTTGAGCTAACCTGTAGCGGAGTTACATTCTACCAGAGTGATGGATGAAAGAAAAGAAGTGCTTAGTCGAACGCGCAATCTAAAATATGAAAAAAAAGTTCTGGACTTATTGTCAATAAAAAATATATCATATTTCAAAATAAAATATTGCTAATTTCAAATATACTAATGAAAGAGAAGACACAAGTACGTCAAACAATAAATAAGAGATCTGAATGTAATGATTATATGGCCTCAAAATTGTGAAATAACTATACAACTAGCTCTAATTAAAATAGTTTTAACATAAGAAATATGTCAAATGCATAGATATAGAAAATAAAAAAGAAAAAACTTGATAGAAAATGAATGCAATACCTAAATATGATTTTCTCATCATTGGACTTTTTTTGTGTGAAAAATAAGTGATATATTGAATTAGCTTGTTCAAAAACACCAAATACATGGTTATTCTAATAAGAGCCTAGCCTCCTAAAAAAAACTCGCACTAGCAAGGCTGGAAGAGTCACAATCCATAAGCAGCTTTACAAACAAAGTTTGGATCTTATTTCTCAAGATAGGTCAGTTACAAAATCACGAGCCAGGGTTGCAAGTCTAAGCTTAAGGATGAAATTGGTTAGGTTGAAATGGTCTTTGATCTCTAGAGTTCCCAAAAATTTTTTATATTTCATTCATTCCATACAAGATATAAATGTTGGAAAAATAGGTCGACATCCGATCCCCACCACAGCGAAATAATCATGAAAATTTTTCATGACTTTAAATTTCCAGAAAACTAGGATCTATTTAATTCTATAAAATGATTAACACAAATCATAATAAATCGAAAACTTAATTCGTACCTTATTCCGAAACGTGATTTTTATCTTGTTATATCCCTCGAATTGTTTCCAAAATCGATTTGTTTCAACCACCTTAGCCATACAAATGTCCGAACTCTAACAGTATCTACATAATGAGTTGAGAGAACTCTATAACTCTTACAAAGATGATTAAGCATGAAGTACTAGCTCCATAAAGCTCAAGCCTATTTATAATAAGCTTTGGATATTTTAGTAATTTAATTGAAATTAAATTGTAATTTTAATTAAACTTTAATTAAAATTACAAATAATTGTAATTAAATACTAATTATGCCCATATAAGATTCAATATCTCATGTTGATCCTTATTTATTAAATAACTCATATTTAATCGTAAAGCTTGTCAAACTTTGCAATCAAGTCCAATTTGATTAAATTAATTTTGTTATCTTCAACCCATTCTACATGTGAGATCTGTTAGACTTCCAAATATGTTGATGATGATTATAAAATCTAATTTTAATTTATAATTAAAATTAGTTAAATTAAAACTCATTTTAATTTATTTTTAATTCTCCAATTAAATAATTTATAATCATAGATTAAGATTGATGTCTAGTCACTACAAGAAAAGGAGGCTTTTAGCGTCGTTTTTAAAGTAAACGTCGTGAATGGTCTGAGGTATTGACGACGTCTGAAGAAACGTCAATAAAAGAAGGAAGATTCTGCGACGTTGTATTAAGACGTCGGGGATAATGAAAGTGTTTGACGTCGTTTTGGTAGAAAGACGTCGGAAAATCTCATAAATGTCGGTTATGAGAAATAGACGTTGGGGAAGGCCAGGTCCACATAATTAATTTCCCCTTCCCCACTTGTTGAGACGACGCCAGGTCCACGTAATTAATTTCCCCTTCCCCACTTGTTGAGACGACGTCGTCTCATCTCCAAATTTCCAAACGTTAGCCGCTACCTTCGTTCCCTCTCTCATCTTTGTAGTCTCCCGCCCTGCGTTTCTCCCCTTGCGTCTTCCTGATTTTAACCTTCCCTCTCTCCTTTTGTTGTCACGCTTAGAATCTGTGGAGATTGCTTGAGGTAAGTCATTGAAGTAGTTTTACGATTAATGTCGGGTAATGTAAGTATTTGAGTCGACTGAAGTGGTGATTTAATCTGGGTTTAAGATTGGTTAGTCGTTTTTTTTTTATTATTTTTGGTTTGCATTGAGTTTTATACGGTGATTCTATTCATAAAGATAGTTATTGCTATTAGTTGCGTTGTGTTTTGGGTTTTATTTTTTTGAAAATTAATGTTGATCTAATTCTGAAGATATATTTGATGAGGAAGTTAGTGAAAAGGTCGTGACTAAGATTCTTTATAGTGGTGTAGAAGATGTTGGGCCCCAAATTTTCTTTTATTGAAGTTATTAAGTATGAATTATGTTGATCGTATGATTTATTGCATAGTTTGATCTTTATTGGAAGTATTAGACGAAAAATTAAGAATTTATTGAGATTAGTGTGGAATAAGTGGTAATAAAAGAATAAAAGTGTATAAGGGCGAAATGGGCA
>JANTNU010000008.1:20795397-20808882 GCA_024752395.1 Erythroxylum havanense
TAGTATGATCACATCACAATTTCCTTCATGCTATGTCATATATCATGGACTTCATTAATTTGCTTATAGATCAATATCCATTCATAAATAATGAACATCAAATTAATGAAATATGCCTTTCTTTATTTATTTATAAAGAATGTACACAACTTTGTACAAAACGCGCTAAAGGCGATTGCCTTTAGGGCACTACTATAACATAACGCCATCCCAAATAGGAGAAGTAGCACAAGAGGAGACTAGTGTGGAGCTACCCAGGGTGCCTACACCACATCAGGAGCAACTAAAGATAGCTCAGCTAGAGAAATAAGTGGGGCAAATCTTGGATATTCGGAGTACTATCCGAGCACAATAGTTGACTCTGAATGAGAAGATATAGCAGATTGAAGTTCATGGTAGATATATGGAAGAGTAGACCAAGAGGAGAGAGGCCCATGATAGGGGCATTATTGGAGTGGATAGAGAGGTAAAAAGCCTATGATAGATGGATGGAGGAGGTCTTGGTGCTGATGGCAGGACATCTTGAGATATCCATCTCACCTTCACCATCTAAAGTGCTTGCATCATCTTTAGCACCATAATAGTTTGAGGCTTTACGAACTAAGGATCCTCCAACAACAAACATATTAGATTCACATAGGAATTGATGGATGCTAATTTTGATTTTTTTTCTTTCTCTTATTATTTTTATGAATTTCCTACTTTCTTTTTCATATTATTCTATTTTGTCTAAATGTTAGTGAAATGTTATTTATGTTATGTTATTTTTATTTCAATGTTCTTTATTTTTATTATTTTCTTTTATCTTTTTATCTTCTTTTGTTAATATTTTGCAATGTTGGATGTATTTAATAAAGGATGGATCTTCTTCAATTCAAGACTTTATATATATTCTTATTTAGGGCAGTACCAATCAAACATTTCTCTATTATTATTTTTTTAAATTTTTATGCGCTTCAATTTTGTACACTGGGGACAATGTGCAATCTTCAGTATGGAGAACAAAATTCAATAGTCTTAAGTTTATTATTATCTTTTTTATTAATTCTTACTAACAAACATCCAAAGTTAGTTAATATGTCCAAAATAGTTTACATAATTATTGATTATCAAATTAAATTAATATGAAAAGAATAAAAGTTAGAATATACTTGCTTTATAAGTTATATTTTTAGTTCTCATTAAGCTAATTAATTTTAATGAAAATTGCATATTATTTATATATAAGACTTTTTTGTGAGCTTTTGTACCTAATAAAAAATACATCGTTATTTTAAGCTCTTTTATTTTTTTCGTCTGGGTTATCATGGATTGTTGGATAATTCTAAAACTTGCCTCTTTATTCATATTGAGATCACATTTGTTAAATTAGAAACATTGAAATGATAAAGGCATTTAGATTGAACCTTTGTTTAGCCTATTTTCTTGTTTATTATCTTATCATATTTTATCCGTCAAGGGTAACCAATTTTGAGACTTAGCCCTTTTATTGATTATAACCACATTAGTAGCCTTTACCTTAGTTTTCTTGAAGCCCTTTTATTATTTTTGAACCTGAAGGCTATTTACATTTACTTGATTGCTTGAAAGTTAAATTTTAAAAAGGTATAATATTTTTTTAATCGTTGGTACATGATGAGTGCTAAAAAAAATGAAATCATAATATTGAATAAAAAAAGGGCTAAAGTTATAGTAACAATGGAATTATGTTATGAATGACCTATATTTTGAAGAACTAAGTTGTATGTAATATGGTTACGTAAATTTCCTTCAATTTATCACTCTTTTTATTATCCTTATTATACCATAACCTAAGCCTCATTAAAACCTTAAAATAAGAACTTTTGATTTTGCTTTTAGTTTACTTATGAGTGGTGGAGACATGATTTTATTGCAAGCTTATGGCTAAGAATCCTTTTATGCATTGATTTAAGAGTTCTTACATTTTTTACCTTAAACACTTTTACACAAGGGTGTAAAAAATTGTGCTTTTGATTTTAAAATGAATATCTATGTGATTGCTATTGATATTGACTTATGAAGGTTGGTTCTATAATGACTTAAATCTAATTGTATGTTAATTTGATTGTTATGATTGTTTGCTTAATTATAATGTATGATACGGATCGTAAATTGTAGTACACAAAATATCGTTCCTACAAAGATTGGATTAGTCACATAAAAACTTGAAATGTACTTTGTCTAAGGTGATAAAATATTGAATTAATTGAATTAAAGTAAACTAACTGATATTAAAATAAACGAATAAAACTAAACAATTGAATAAGTTAAGCTAGCAACAAAACCGAAGTTAATCAATAATGAAAACTTAGGGGTTATTCTATCCTTTTTTTTTCTTTCCTTTATCTTGTTAATTCAATTATGCTTGATCCTAGATATCCTAGTGTCTCGAGATCTAATCAAGTAATCTCATTTGAAATAGATAATAATTGAATTGGAGCCTTTCGATTCACAAAACTACTTCCAACTACTCAATTAGATTTAAAGCAATCTTAAGGAGAATTAAGTCACAATTAAGATATCTCTTTAATTGTTTATTAATATGATATTCGTAGGTCTATTAAGATACCAACTCTCATTGCATAACTTAACACATATAGCTTTAATTCAATCTCCAGATTTCTTATCAAGTATAAGCATGACAAATAACACAAAACATTAATATATTGAATTCAACAAGATAAAGTTATATAAAAAATTCAAGAATAAACCCTGATATGGATTTAGAAATCCATAATCATGTTCAACATATAACTAAACATAATTAATATCCAAGACAATGTAAGATAAGAAGAAAAAAAGAAAGAAAATAGGTTGAAGCCTTGATTTGGAAATTCTGGAAAATTAGAGTTGAAGTAAATCACTTGTTAATATAGAAAGCATGTATAATATGTAGAATACACAAGGTGAATTGTGTTAAATCGTCTATGATATTAATCACTCAAATCTTCTTGATTTTCTTTACAAATTCAGACGATTACAAAGCAATTCACTTAATTTGATGAGTAATGCAATAGTGAAAATTATTATCTATTCTTCTAAAAATAAAGAAAATTAAAGAGATAATGGTTAGAGAATATGACGCTGCGATTTATACTAGTTCACCCTTAACATTAGGCTACGCCCAGTCCTCAAAATTTGTCTGAGATTTCACTATATCCTTCAACATTACAAGTATTATTTCTACACTTGTAGAGCCTCTTCAGAGCTGCGTCCAGTTCTCAGAGTTTGTTTGAGATTTCACTATATCCTTCAATATTACAAGTATTATTTCGACAATTGTAGAACCTCTTTAGGTCTCTCTCACAAAGTATTCTTTATCTGCTTCCTTAGCCTCTATAGGCTCTAGCCTTTCTTTCGCTTGGAAAGATATTGTTTGAGCTTCACGTTACAGATGTATTTGCTCTCTTTCTTTTGCACTTGAGTATAGAATTTCTCTAAGTATGTTTCGTACAATCAAATTTTCTCTTGTGTTGTATTTATTTTACGAATATAACTAATATTTATAACTTAAATCTTCAGCTGTCTTCTTGAGAAATCTGCTTGTTGAATCTTCAAAAAATTAGTTATTAGTTGAGTCTTGCAACTAACTCCAACTAATTAACTGACTGAAGTTCTAGAATTTTTTTCATTTGCATCATCTTATATTATGTTTCATTAGGTGTTATGTTTTGTCTAGTATTATGCTTCGTCTGGTTTCATAGACTAAGCACTTCACACTTCGTCGGATCTATCCAAGATGCTTTGTCTTATTCAGCTTTTACTTAAGTATCGTCTTAAGTTGACCTTCAGTCTTAAGTATTGTCTTGAGTTGACCTTGAGTCTTAATTATCACTTACATTTATCTGCGCACTTAACAAACTCATCAAAATAATTCACACACTTCTATGATTATTATTATTTGATTTTCATCAAAATTAATAAAAGAAGTGAAGTCTTCTTAACTTAATAATCTCCCCCTTTTTGATGATAACAAATAATCATAATATTAGAAGATAAAATAATATTCAGACAACAAACAAATAAACAAATAAAGCAATACACAAGATATGCATAAGATATATAATGAATGCTTTCTAATGTACTCCACTTTTCTCCCCCTATTTGTTATTAATCAAAAAGATAGTTCATTTTAGACGCTTCAGAATTTCAGAATACATGTGTTGAATATCATTGCGGATTGGCTTGAGGTCTTATTCAATAGAAACATGTAGAAGTGCTATTTCCTCATGAAGATAACTCACTGCATCACCTAGCTCATCAACCTTAGTATGAATTTCCTAAATGTTTTTACTAAGGCTTCCTGAACTTCGATCTGCATGTGACTAGCTTTAGTCCATTTGATGAAATGCTTCAAGAACTCCGAATTAATAATAGCATCTTTTAGTATTTCACTAAGTGGATAAGGGTGTTCAAAAACAGATGGTTTTCTAGGTGAATCGTCTAATTCTATGATTTTGATTGAGGGTAATTTGAAGATTTATTTTCTGTTAGGAATATCAAGATCATCAGGTCTGGATAGTTTGTAAATTGGTTGCCCAAAAAGGTGTAAAACATTTTTAACTGAAGGTTTGAAACCTAAGGGTCTGAAATGAATGATTAAATGCACAAAGGTTTCTAAGTTAAAATTGATACCTTCAACTATGATACTTCTATACCTTCCTTCTGAAACTGTGCCAGCGACCTTGAAACTTTCGTCTTTAGTAGATACTCCAAATTGACTTCTTGATGCCCTTGATATGTGATGTGATACATAGACACCTATAGGTTAAACTGCATGACATACATCACCTATATTCTTCACTACCACTTAAATATGTTCTTCTGTAAGATCATCTTCATACACTTCAGAAAACATTTTCTTTCCTTTTCCTTCGTTTATTATGGGTGTTGGACATCTAGGTTATACATATGGTACAATCTTGATTGTCGTTCTGCTTGTTATCGGATAGATTGTATAACGATCTTTTGTAACCTTCAATGGATATGGTTCTGACTTTTCATCTCACAGAGTACCATATAGTCTTCATTCTTTATGACTGAGAAGATGTATCGTCTGATCGTTTACTAATATAGGCTTACCTTGAACCTTGACTATCTGTTTAGAAGGTTCTCTGATGATAATTGAACTTCTATTTCGATTAGGTGTTGATTCTTCTATGACCTTCATTTTCAAATCCTTTTTCTTTATTGGTTGAAGAGGATTGTAAGGTACTAGCTGGTGTTCAACAGTCTTTGTCTTTTGTGGAACATTAAATGAAGAAACCTTCTTCTAAATAAGCTTCATGTCCTTTTGTTCTTCTGCTGGTTTGGAAAAGAGTTATTGTTAAGGCTTCTTCTTCTTAAATACTAACTTCCTTTTTATCTCTGTCTCTCCAAATGATTTTGCTAATTGAATATGAGGGATAGAGAGAATTGATTTAGTATGTTGTTGTTGTTGCTCTTGCTTCTTTTTACTCTCAGAATCTCCACCAAGAATCATAACTTTCTGCTTCTTCTGTTCTTGTTCTCATAAGGTCAATAATCTTGGTGAACCTTTTTACAGTTTGGGCCTTTCTAATTGGAGCGTCTCAACCTTCCTCTTTAAAGACACTTGGTGAGTTGATTGTTGAACCTTGCTTTCATCCCTCTTTTTTAGAATTGTCTTGACTTGTATTGGCACATCAGACGATTGTTCAACCTTTTCCTCTGCGGATATTCTTCCAGACGATCGAGGTTTTGCTTATATTTCAGATGGAACATGTTCACTCTTGCTTCGTCTTACTAAAAGGTCCCCCTTAGACTTTGCTTTCGGTGTAAAATCTACATCCGCTTCAACTTCAGTCTTGATTCCCATTTTGTGGATAGTAGAGGCATTAATAACACTCTTAACATTAATCTTTACTATGTTTTTTCTATCAATTAGGATTCCAGATTCTTTGAAGAATCTTGTTAACAACATACCGTAAGGTAAAGAACCACTCTTCACATAATAATCCTCCATAGCCTTTATCATGTACTTCATAATTAAGAATGGAAGATTAACGGGTTGGTGAGTAATTAGATGAAACAGACAATATTTAGCATTCATTGTCATTATGTCCTTTGATCCTACTCTTGTTAGGATACAATGGAGAAGAAGTGAATGAAGAACCTTAGCGTTCGGAATGAGGGTTGAAGACTTCTTGACTTCTGGATTATTGCCATATAGTTGTTGATTGATGCTAGCTTTGTCTATATGACTTTGAGCGATCCATTCTGTATTGTTAAACAGTTTTGCTCCAATACTTGGACACCCAATAACCTTCTCGATAGAATCTTGTGTGACTATTATCGACAACCTATCTACCATCGATACCAAGGTATTGTCTACTACCTTCGCATTCTTCCAGAACTCATATAATTCATTCAGATATACCGTCTCTCGGATGTTGAAGAAAATTTTCCAGCCAACTGCTTCAATCTCTGGTTCGATATCCATCTAATTTTTCTTCAAGGAAATGAAATCAACTAGTCTCCTATAGACAAGAGATTTCTACATTTTTAATCTATAACAAATAAACACTGAACATAGAAAGTATTTTACTTAATGAAGCAAGGTTAGTATAAAAAGATAAAGATATGAAAATGAGAGGAGTTTGAAGTTTAGAACAGAGTGTTGGATCGTCTTTGTTGAGAGCACTTTAAACAAGTTGGTTTCGAAGTTTTTTAAGAAAATTCTAGAGTGTAAGGTGTTTTAGAATCTTAAGAAGATCTCTTTTTTATACATACTCTTGAAAAGTTACAATTCGTAACTTACAGTTACTATTTTACTTGAAAACTTATGACTTTTCAACTTCTTCTAAACGAATTGTCTGGATTATGGAGTGTCAAACAAATGGTCATTTAACATTACCATATTCAGGTTTCATCTAATTTCCTTGAATTTGTCTTCACCTAAGAGTTTGGTGAGGATATCTTCCTATTAATGATTCGTCTCAACAAATTTTAGATTGGTGATCCCTCTCTGTATATAGTCTTTTATAAAATGATGTCTGAATTCAATATGCTTTGCCCTTGAGTGTTGTATTGGATTCTTTGAGCGATTAATAGCACTTGTGTTGTCACAGAAGATTGGAATCTGGTCTTCTTGGATAGAACAATCCTCTAACTGATAATTAATCCATAACATCTGTGAACAACAGCTTGCAGTAGATAGAGCAATTGAACTTTGCCTCTTGCTTAACCAAGAAATTAGATTATGACCAAAAAAGTGATAACCTCCACTTGTACTTTTTCTATCAATCCTATCTCCAGCATAATCAGCATCATAGTAGCCAATTAACCTTAAATCTTTACCTTTCTCATACATTAAGCAAAGATCAGTAGAACCTACTAAGTAATATTATTTTGACAGCAATATAATGAGATTCTCTAGGATCAGTTTGAAATCTTGCACATAAACAAATACTAAATAATATATCAGGTCTATATGCAGTTAGGTAAAGCAAAGAATCAATAATTTCTCTAAAAAGAGTTTGATCGATCTTCTTACCAACTTCATCCTTAGATAAGAGGATTGAAGGATGCATAGGAGTTGACATTAGTTTGACATTCTCTATTTTATATTTGACTAAAAGTTCTTTGATATATTTTTGTTGATGGATAGCAATCTTTTCTTCAATTTGTTTAATTTGTAAACCAAGAAAGAACTTTAATTTACCCATTATACTCATTTCAAATTCACTTTTCATAAGATTTTCAAAATTTGAACATAACTTTTTAGAAGTTGCACTAAAAATGATATCATCTACATATATTTATACAACTATAAAATCATTTTAAATTTATTTTCTAAATAAATTTTTATCTACTTGACCTCTAATAAAGTCATTTTTAATCAAAAAAAAACTCAGATGATCATACCAAGCATAAGGTGCTTATTTTAATCCATACAAAGCTTTATGAAGTTTATAGACATAGTTTAGTTTATCAATGTCTTCAAAACCTGGGGTTGTTTTACATAAACCTCTTCATCTATAAAACCATTCAAAAAAACACTTTTCACATCCATTTGAAATAGTTTTATATCATGAAAAACAACATATGTAAGCAATATCCTAATAGCTTCTAGTCTAGCTACAAGAGCATATGTTTCATTATAGTCTATTCCTTCTTGTTGATTATAGCCTTGAGCTACTAATCTAGCTTTGTTACAATTTATTTTTCTTGATTCGTCTAGTTTATTTTTGAATAACCATTTGGTTCCTATGATAGATTTATTGGATGGTTTAGGAACTAGAGACCAAACTTTACTCCTTATAAATTGATTTAACTCCTCTTGCATAGCTAAAATCTAAGCTTCATCAATTTTCTGAGGTTCTAATTCAAAAACAAAAATTGTATTTGCCTCTCTTTTAAATTTAGACCTAGTTCTCACTCCTTATGATATTTCTCCTATAATCAAGTTTTTCAGGTGAGAAGATTTATATTTCCAGTATTTTCTTTGACTAACATTTTCAGATATATCTTCTACCTTATCAAGTGGATCGTCTGGTGGTGACATGCCTAGATTATTAACTAACGGAGTAGATAGAGTTTCATCATCAGAATTGTCTCTTTTATCTAGATGAGAATCATCATCAAATTTTACATGTATAGACTCTTCAACAATTTTAGAAACAAGATTATAAACTCTATAAACTTTAGAAGTAATTGAATAACCTAGAAAAATTCCTAAATTGATCTTAGAATCAAATTTATCCAACTTTTTTTTTGTATTCAATATAGTGTATTTGCAACCAAAAGGATGAAAGTAAGATATATTTGGCTTTCTTCCTTTCCATAATTCATATGGAGTTTTATTTAAAATAGGTCGTAAAAATACTCTATTTTGAATATAACAAGCTGTATTTACAGCTTCTGCCTAGAAGTACTTATGAAGATTTATTTCAAATAGCATAGTCCTTACCATTTCTTGAATCGTCCTATTCTTTCTCTCTACAACTTCATTTTGTTGAGGAGTTCTAGGAGTAAAGAAATCATAAAAAATTTCATTCTCTTCACAAAATATTTTGAATTTTCCATTTTCAAATTCTCCACCATGATCACTCCTAATTTCAGCAATAGAAATTCCTTTTTCATCTTGTAACTTTTTGGATAAAACTTTAAAAAATTTAAGAGATTCATATTTATGTGATAAAAACAATATCTACCAAAATCTAGTGAAGTCATCAAAAATTGCGAGACCATACTTCTTTCCACCTAGACTTAGTGTTCTGCTTGGACCAAACAAATCTATATGTAACAACTCTAGAGGTCTAGACGAAGTTACAATATTTTTAGATGAAAAAGATGTTTTAACCTGTTTTTCTTTTTGACAACTCTCACAAAAGGAATCTTTGTTAAAACTTATCTTTGATAATGCTCTTACCAAATCATGTTTAACTAATTTGGAAATATATTTAAAGCTAACATGACCTAGCTTTTTGTGCCAAATCAGTTTTTCTTCATCTGTTAATATAAAACATGAAATATTTTGACTTTTTAAATTGTCTGAATTAATTTTATAGAGATTATTCCATCTCTTGGTAGAGAGGAATATGGAACAGTCTTTGCTTTTGACTACATAAGAATTTTGATTAAAGGATACTTCAAAATTAGAATCACATAATTGACTTGCACTAATTAGATTATGTTTTAAGCCTTCAACTAGCAGAACATTACTAATAGACGACGAAGAATCTTTACCAATTTTATCGATTCTAACTATTTTACCCTGCTTGTTGTCTCCAAAAATTATTGATCCTCATTGCTTATGTTAGAGGTTTAGGAATATAGACCTTTTTTCCGTCATATGTCGCGAGCAGCCATTGTCCAAGTACCATTAGTGATGGTTGTTTTTTTCAAGAAAGGAGATCTGCAGTATATATTATATCCTTCTTAGGTACCCATATTTTCTTGGGTCCTTTAGAGTTAGCCTTACAGTTTTTCCTCGAATAATAAGAATATAGTTTCTTTTTCTTTCTATTAGGAACAAAACTCTTATTATAAAGAATATTACTATTATGAATAGTATTTCTATTATTAAAACCTAAACCGCTCTTATCATTTGGATATCTATATCTTCCAATCATGTCATTCATCCTTTTTGTACTTTCTGTAAATGTTGAGAAATTTGTTGAGAGACTGTTAATCCTTTGTTTTAGTTGATTAATTTCCTTAGATCTATCTATAGTTACTTTCTTTTTCATATCGCTTATTTGTTTCTTAAGGTAGACGTTTTCTTTTTCTAATAGTTTTGTGCTCTTCAAATTTTCAACAAATTTCCTTTTCAATATCCTATATAGTTTTAAGATAACATGTGAATCTTCTAACAATTCTAAATAAACATCCTAAAGATCATCAAAGTTAGAAATTCCCTCATCATCGCATTTCCTTTCAACTACCAAGCATATATTTGCTTGCTCTGATGTTTCTGAGTCGAATTCAGATTCAGACGAATCTAGATCTTCCTATGTTACCGTCATGTTTTTTTTTGTTTTCTCGACTTTTCTTTTGTTTTCTTTTGAACAACAGGCATTGAGACTTGTAATGTCCTAGTTTATTGTACTCATAGCAGACGATAGAAATTTTCTCATTCTTTAAATTGTATTTTCTATTCTTTTTAAAAGAAAATCTTAATTTTCCCTTGATATCTTTTTCAATCTTTTTTGAAATGAAGGATAGTTAATCTTCATCCTCACTTGAATCTTGATCAGATTCACTAGCATCATCATTCTTGATTTCTTCAATCTTTAATGCTTTTAAAGATGTTCTTCTATTTTTTTGTATCTTCTGATTCTTCTGGCAAGCCTTTAATGTAATAGATTTATCTCTTCTGGATTTATCTTCTGCATCAAGCTTTACTTCATGAATTTTCAGTGAACCAAGCAATTCATCTCGCTTCAGCTTACTTAAATCCTTGGCCTCTGTTACTTTGGGTCTTCGTCTTTTTGAAAGACTTCTAAGAATCTTTCTGACATGATCTTGACTATCGTAGATTCTCCTTAGAGCTTTAAATCTATTAACAATTGTTTGGAATTTTCTAAATATTTGATCAATAGTCTCATCATCTTTTATCTTGAACAGCTCATATTGATGAACAAGAATACTAATCTTAGATTCTTTCACCTAATTTATGCCTTCATGTGCAATGGCTAATGTGTTCCACATTTTCTTTACAGATTCACATACATGACCTTATCATATTCACTTCTGTTTAGAGCACAACTTAAAAAAAAACTTGGCCTTTGAGTTTAATTGAAAGCGAGCTTTCTAATCAGCCGACCATTAGTCACGAGAGATGCTATTCCCTTTGTTGCTTGTTGGTGTATAAGGACCATTTGCAATGATAACCCAAAGATCAATATGTGTTGATTTTATAAAGGGTCGCATCCTGTCCTTCCAATAATGATAATCTTCACCATTGAATACAGGAGTTCTTGTGATCGAGGCACCTTCTGCTATAAAAACATGTGATTCACCTATGGATCTTTATCCTCACTTTGTAATAATGTTTCTTGGAAACCTTGCTCTGATACCAACTGAAGTAAATCACTTATTAATATAGAAATCACGTATAATATGTTGAATATACAAGAAGGGGGGTTGAATTGTATTAAATCCTATAAGATATTAATATTTAAAATCTTCTTGATTTTCTTTACAAACTCAGCGATTACTAAACAATTCACTTAAGTTGATGAGTAATGCAACAACGAAAATTATTATCTATTCTTCTAACAATAAGAAAATTACAGAGATAAGGGTTAGAGAATATGACGTCGTGATTTATACTGGTTCACCCTTAACCTTGAGTTGCGTCCAGTTCTCAGAGTTTGTTTAAGATTTCACTATATCCTTCAATATTACAAGTATTATTTCGACAATTGTAGAACCTCTTTAGGTCTCTCTCATAAAGTATTCTTTGTTTGCTTCCTTAACATCTCCAGGCTCTAGCCTTTCTTTCACTTGGAAAGATGTTATTTGAGCTTCACATTACAGATGTATTTGTTCTCTTTCTTTTGTACTTGAGTACAGAATTTCTTTAAATATGTTTCGTACAATCATATTTTCTCTTGTGTTGTATTTAGTTTACGACTATAACTAATATTTATACCCGAAATCTACAACTGTCTTCTTGAGAAATCCGCTTGTTGAATCTTCAAAAAAATCATTATTAGTTGATTCCTATAACTAACTCCAACTAACTAACTGACTGATGTTCTAGAATTTTTTTCATTTACATCGTCTTGTATTATTGTTGGGCCCCATTCCCGAAGCTCAACCATGGTGTTGGACCCCGTTTCCTGAGCCCAACTATCCGATTCGAAGTCGAAAAGCGTAAGCGGGTTTCCTTGCAGGGTTATCTCAACGAACCCTCACTTGCTTTGAATCAATCTTTTCGAATTCCAAGTCAAAAGTTACCAATTTTTGTGGAGAGATAGTTAAACATGTTATAAATTCAATGCTTTAAGAATAGCTCAATTTGGAGGTCGGACGAAGAAGTTATGGTCAAAAGAATCCGATATGTTCATGTCCTTATTCCAACTGAACATGTCTTGGAACGAATGCCATAACTATTTATGCAAATGTCCAATTGCTTTCGTTTTTAGACCATTAGAAAGAAGACATCGAGATCTACAACTTCTATTAGAGCCCTTGATGCAAGATTCGGCCTCTAACATAGTCAAAATCACAAATTACTATAGCTAACCCGAGACTATCCGTTAAACGGACATGCATGTCCGCTTAACGGACACAGATTGGCAAAACAGTCCTAAATTGTCCGAGAAAGTCCGTTAAACGGACATCCATGTCCATTTAACGGACATACACTGGACTAAGGGTCCTTTTCCATCCGAGAAGGTCCGTTTAACGGACACTCATGTCCGTTTAACGGACACGCGCAACCCTAGCCCTCTTCCAAGCCTTCCAATGCTTCCATCCTTTAATCCTAACACCATATACACTCAAAATCTTCCAAATTAAATCCTTCAAGTGTAATAACACTCCTCAAACATTCAACTACCAATTGAGATGCATTAAACTCCCCAAATATCAACTCAAAACTCATTCAATACACAAATTCTCATCATTTACCAAAGTTATCACGTTCAAGCTTTTCATACAACATCATCACTTGCAAAACCCATAACTCTCAATATTGATATCTAAATTTCGCAAACCTTATACCATTGAAAAGCTAAGAGGATAAACAACAAAGTTCAAGAAGATCATTTCGCCCACAATGGCCTAAATCAACTTAGTTTTTCCCTCGAGAATTCGACACACAATTTACCCCTATAAAACCTGAGATAAGCATTTCACACAACAAGATAGATAAGCACATGCACAAAGGAAATTTTCCCAATCTTTAATTCAATTCCAAGCCAAAATGGAGTTCATACAAGCTTTCATACATAGCTTTAAATTACATATCGACATTACACAAGTTGCAAAATA
>JANTNU010000008.1:20837772-20871371 GCA_024752395.1 Erythroxylum havanense
TGCATGTTTGGATATGTTTGTTTAAATTACAAAAAGCAGGTTTCAAGTTTATTTTCCAGCAGGCCCATTAATCTTCCACGGGTCTTTTATTTACAATGTATAATTAGCATGTTTCACGCCACGCACTCACGACCTATGTTGGGCTCCACCAGCGGGGTCCAACATCATAGGCTGAATTTTGAAGATGTCGACAATTGGAGAAGTTGGTAGAAAATGCATAACGAGAGTTAGACTGCAAAAAAGACATGTTCTTGTCTTTTTATGAGGTTTAAGAGCTCAAGTATCAGTAGTAACTATTATAGGTTAAAACATGGTGTAAGGCATCAATCTTATATTGGATGGAAAATGTTGAGAAACAAAATCTAACTGATGTTGGAGTTAAACTTGATGTCAAGCGTTATTATTATTATTATTATTATTATTATTATTATTATTATAAGTCCACTTTCGTTTTGTTCGTTTTGAACTTTGAGTGTCAATAGTTGATAAGAAATTCATCGACATACTTATCTACTAAATTAAAGCAATATTGATAAATTAAAAATAATCATCATAATAAAGGAAAAATAAAAACGCATAAAATTCTTCATACCAATTAACATTAAGCATCAACAGCTAAAGAAAAAAATATAGTCTATAATAACAAAGTACAATATAAATAACAAAGAGTACACCAACTTACATAAACAATAATATAAAACCTTCTAACACTTAAAACAAAGTAGAAAAGCTATAAGTTGTCAATTCTCATTTTGCCTAGATTTTCGCCATTCACTGAATATTTTGTGTGCCAGTCCAATTCTCCAATTTGTCGAAGCATTAGTTGAGTCAATAGCATTGATAGACTCCTCCTCAACAACTGGATTGGTGGTTCATTAAGAGAACTATTTTGAAAACTAAAAATATAATGCAATCAATCAACAAAATTTTATTGAAGACCTCCAAAACAACTCTAACGAAAAAAATTTGCAACAAACCTGATGGGAGTGAATAATGAAAAGGAACCGTTGACAAGGATATCTTAAACTAGTTTGTTATTTGAAAGTTCCGTACGTTCATTCAGGTGTAAATGATATACCAACAATATAACACCATATACCCAGTAAGAACATAAATAAAATATGAACGAAAACATGCCAGCATTTTACTACTCACAAAACTTGTAAAGTTGAAATGTTAGTTAACACCATTAGAATGGTCCCAGAAAAGGAATTGTTGTTGACACGCCTATTTAACATAGCAGAAATAGCCACAAATCAGAGAGTCATACTTGCTATGTTTCAGTAAATCGATACAATCAAAAGATGCAAAAAGAATATACATTAGTATACTGATAAAAGAAAAAGATAAAAGAATTGTAGTTTCTGAAACTTTCCCAAGGTCAATGAAATTGGTCCATTTAAATCGTTCAAGTAAAGATCCAAGTTCTCCAGATCTGTCAAATTTCCAAGCTCATCAGGAAATTTTCCAGTGATATTATTACTATAAAGTTGATTTAGTGGACAACATATCACATAGCACATATTATAGAAAAAGAGACAAACCTACTACATCAAAAATGGATCTTGGTGTTAGATCCCACATCGGTTAGAGAGGAGAATGAAGTACGCCTTATAAGGGTATGAATACCTCTTTTTTATAGACGCGTTCTCCTCATCAAGTGTGTGGGAGGAACAAAACCGTGAGGGCTTGGCTGGGCCAAGGCCCAAAGTGGACAATATCTATAAGCGGATGATCTGGGCCGTTACAAGTAGTATCAGGGTCAGTTCTCGGGCCAGTTGGATCGGCAGGAGGCTGGGCCTCCCTTACAGATGCGTTTTCCATGGCCTAATGCACCGGATCCCATCGAAATTCTGAAGTTAAATGTGCTTGGGTGTAACACCCCACTCCCACAAGATCCAAACCCAACATAGATGGTGATATCCGAATCCGTGCCCTGTGAGGCTGGCGTGCTACATCACTCAGTCTAAACTCAGTATAATCTTTTTTTTTGAAAACATAAGCATACACTAGCGGAAAATCATTTACATAAATAATTACCGATTCATGAAATGGAATGCATCATCTTATTGGCATGTTCCCATTCAATCTCATTCTCATATCATCGGATCTTAGTCCGGCATTCAACATTAAATTGAGAAACACATTTTCACTTACATACAAATGCACATTCAGAACATATTTAACAGTCCCATTAAGTACGCTTAGTTCATCTCATTCACATAGAAGCAGCACTTCAATATCTCATCAATCATCACAATCATCGGACCTTCGGTCTGGAATTAACAATCAAGACGCATTCATTTAGCCCTTCAGTAGTCAATTGATACAAAAATCAAATAAAACAAAACAAACAATGAAATGAGACCCTCAGGATCTACTCACTTTCACATATCCTTGGACCGTAGTCCGACCCATATCAAACACATCACAGTTATATCATAATTTCCCATTCAGAAGTACCATGCAAATATAAGGCATTATGCCTTTCACTCATTCCATAAGATTCAATCAGATGCATATGTGACACTTTTCTAATTGTTACGTTGTTGTGATCGAGCACCTAAAACTGTCCCAATCTGGGCGCATTAATCGTTGAGCCTGAGGTTCTGAATCACTGTGAGCTCAAGGTCCAATTTCGTTGAGCTTTTCGCTCTCGGTGACTGCTCCGATCACAACTGACATTAACTGATCATGCATTCATGCGTGGAATGCATATGTCGCAATGAAGCAATGTCAAAATCACAATCAATCCCAAATTAGTACATTCAAATAAATAGTTCACATTAAAATCACATATAGCACTTCTATGTCATAATCTCCCAATACATCGGACCTTCTGTCCGGAATCTAGTCATAAACAATGCACAAGCCCATCATTATTCTCCACAGAGTTATAAGTGCAGAATTATAAACAAATAATAATTTAAAAACCACCTAGGTCACTCACATTTGCCCCCGAAGCTAATGTCTGGAAACCTCGGCAATATTTGTGGGTTGACGTTCCAAATGCGCCACTAAAACAGTCAAAATATTCACATATTACCCTTTGTCCAATCAGAAACATTTAATAATACACATGTAACAATTTAAAATGTGTACAATGCATGTTCGTGACATTCTCGGCACTATTCCCAAAAATTCTTGTCACAAAAATTTTCCTCTAAATTTTTTTGAAACTCATTGACACCACAATCACTCAATTCGGACCTCTAAAGGTCCAATTATTGCTAAAATCGAGACTGAACACGATACCCAATTTCACTCCAGAAATTGAACATCTTAGGGACTGAATAGAAATTTGATTCCTTCAGATAACTTGTAGCCTCATGTCTCTAGTTTACAACAAATCACAAATCACCTCATTTGGACATCTACGTCAAAATTTATGGCTAAAATACTAAAACATGTCTGTGCAGGAAAATAGGTCCTCGACGCGGCGGAAAGAAGCTCGTCGTGGCGAGAGCACTTGCATGCGCCACGACGTGCACGCTTGCGCGCGTCGCGACGTGCGAACCCAAGAAACCTCCCGAAAGTCGATTTTTAACAATCTGCAGCTATATTCTTCCCATCCTTCAAATTATAACTCATCTAACATCATTTAAAACACTTCCAAAACAACTTAATACAACAAAACATCTCATCCATCAACTTCTAATTACCAAAATAAAAACATATAACTTCATTCTTACCTAAACAAGCCTTTACTTCTTCATTTCTTCACTTTTCACCAAGTCTCTACCTTCCTCCTAACACCATACGACCATCACTATGGCAAGGCTTAGGTTAGGATTTATATGAGAACAAAGGAAAGCTTAAACCAACAAAGGAGGAAGGAAAGAAGAAGCTACGGGTGAGAGGAGAACTTACCATTTACAACACCCTTAACCCTTTTCCATCTTGGCTCAATGAAAGACCAAAATATGGTCTTCCATTTAACATTTTCGTGGGATATATAAGTGGTGGGGCAAGTGACACCTGTCACTTGCCACTTGTCAATTCCTTATGCTTCCAATTGGTCCACTTAGTAACTAACCCATTTGGTCTCCAATTTCTACTCTAACTTTATCCCAAAAACCAATGGTTCCAATTAATAAAACCAAACATCATATATCTAAATTTTCAGTGCTATATGACAATCATTTTCAGTACCGGAAAGCTAATCAATCCGTCACTTGACAATTTCTCCGGACCAGACATTTTCTTCCAAAAATTTCAGAAAAATTTCTAAAAGTCCCTAAAAATGTAAAACACACATAAATCACTTCAATTCAATTTTTTTCAAAATACAAAAATCACATATTTCACAAAACAAATACATTTTGACACAAAGGCCAAGAAATGTCATGAATGCAAGTACAATCATGTGCATGTGCAAAAATTATCATTTATATATATTGAGCGGCCATAATAAGCATGAACATGTCGAGCTATGGTTCCACAGTCCTAACCCGTTCCCCAATGACCAATTTACCTTTCCCAGCGATGATGGGATGTTACATTGGGTGAGAGTAGTTATAGGATGAGTGACCTCCTGGAAAGGCCTTGGTAAAAGCAAACTTGTGAGGGTTTGGCTGGACCAAGGCCCAAAGCGGACAATATCTGTAAGCGGATGATCTGCGCTATTACAGAAGTGGTATCAGAGTCAGTACCTGAACCATTGTGCCAGCTAAGCTGGACCTCAAAGAGGGTCGGGCCCTAAGGGGGTGAAAAGTGTGAGATCTCACATCGGTTGGAGAGATGAACAAAGTACGCCTTATAAGGGTACGGATACCTCTCCCCTACAGACGCGTTTTCTATGGCCCAAAGCACCGAATCTCATCAGAACTTCGAGGTTAAATGTGCTAAGGCAAGAGTAGTACTAGGATGGGTGACCTCTTGGGAAGTTCTCAGGAAAAACAAAATCGTGAGGGCTTGGTTGGGCCAAAGCCCAAAGCGGACAATATCTGTGAGCGGGTGATTTGAGCTGTTATACTTGGCAAGACAACCCTAGTGTTTGGTCTAACATAGTACTTCTTTGGATTTGTAGGTTTAACTTGAAATTAATCTCAGCTAAGGACATCTATATTCGAAAAATTACAAAAAAATAATATGGAATAAATTTGAAATACAGATCAATACCTTGAAGGTAATATAATTGTCACTCTTATTCAAGCGTTGAAGGGAATAAGAGATTACCTTGAAGTACCTTGAAGGCAATATAATTGGCACTCTTATTCAAGAGTTGAAGGGAATAAGAGATCTGCCTCTTCAATTCGACTTTCTCCAACAAGAAAATTTCACATCACAAATAAAAAAAGCATCATACAACACTTAAAAATCAAAGAAAAAAACCAATCTGAAGGAGAAAAAGACCAAATCAATTAGATTTGGTGAAGCACACATTTAGTTTAACGAAGCTTACATAGGAATTAAAGTTCCTAAGGCTCGATGCTAAGAAGCTCTCTAGTACTCATTTCCATCGATCGGAGATGAAAATGACAAGTCGTTAAGCAACAAATGATAGTCTTGGAAAGTAGTGTATGGATGATAGAGGGAGAGCGACATGTTACAATAGAGACAACTCCATACTTATTCCAAGAACCACATTAAATGAGTCTAAATTCCAAAAATCGATCAAGTTAGAAGCAAATAAATTTCAACACACAAACTTGATCAACTTGGGTTTATAAGAAAAAATGAAAATAAAATTAATTTGTGGCGACAAATGTTGGGGAGAAAGGTTCTATTTACCTGATGAACCCAACTAGCAGAGAAAAGAAACAAGAGTGTGAAGAGTGAGAGAGGCCCACTGAGCTAGAGACCAAGACAGTGAGTGGAGAAAAGAGACGAGAGCATGAAGAGTGCAAGAGGGTCACTGAGTCAAAGACGAAGAGCGTCAGTGAGAGTTGTCAAGAGAGGGGTGTGTTGCTATGTGAGTAACACATGGGTGTGCTGGTGTGCGAGAGAGAGGGACAAAAGTTGTCCAACAAAAACAAAGCTTGGGTTTACCTATTCTAGATGGGTGCGAAATAGGTAAGGACCAGAGAGGGGTGGGCATCATTAACTATTCCCCCATGTCCCGAAATTCTAACCAAACAAAGATTACGTAATACGTAGGAATAGATAGGTAATAGAAATGCTATTACCCTCAACCAATCAGCTTGTAATTCTTTTCTTCATTCTTTCCCTTTATTAACATTAACTTGTTTATGTTTTGATTTAGTTATGTTTAGTGGCTAAAAATTAGGGATATAGCTTGTAATGGATTATTAATTATTAATGCATGATTCGATTACTTGTTGATTGAATTTATTCTCTTGATTCTTAATTGCTGAGTTTATAATTAACCGTTATAGATTCAATTCAAAATATTGTCTGAGAACTACAAGGTGAAATATGATTTATGTACTAAGAGAATAAATACATCAAATCCAAAGATATGAATATCTTAGACTTTTGTGATAACCAATTTTAATAATTTAATACAATTGATTGTATACAATCAATTTGACATTCTAAAATAACAAAAAACAAATCTTTAAACGAGGAGGCCTAAAGTTTAGGAGAGACTTTGACTTAAAAGGTTTGAAATTGATTGAAGTGGACTCAATTGGTTTGATTAAAGCCGTGGACCCCAGTTGATTTTTAGCCGGTGATTGAATTGATTAAGCTCGAATTTGCTTTGGGAATTGACTGAAGTTGAGCAGATATACTTTAATTGATTAAAGCTCTGAATTTGGACGCATTTTGGGCTTGTCTTTTAAACTGGATTTAGGTTGAGGTGTTGGCATGGGTTTGATTTGGGATAAAATGATATTTAAAAATAAAATCCATAATAATATGATATCCACAACAAAGAAGAAGGGGATTAGAGAAAAGGATTGATAGGAAAAAAGAAAAACGGACAGTCCATTGGATGTGTATTAGAAGAATCCCCTTTCTTTTCGTTTAAATCCACAGAACAGATCTCCCATATTCTCTCGCTTTTCCCAAACCCTATTTCCTCTCCCATTCTTTAACATTTCTTTTTTAATTGCTCTTTCATTTCCGCTAGTTTTGCTTTTCTTTTAACCTTTGTTAAAATTAATTCCAAAATCTGACAAGATGATTCTAGAACCTCAATGAAATCTCTCCCAACCTCCATGCATCCTAAGATGCCTTAGCTGCGTAGCCAAACACAGAAATCAAGCTGCAGATAACCTCACTTGTGAGAAGACGGAAGGAAACGTGACCGGTATTTGGATTCTGCTACGACGCCGTTTAAGGAAGAACACGACGCTAGGGTTTTGAAAGAAGAAGACGATGGATGAATACGATAGTGGTGGCCGCAGCGCCGACAAGTGCCCTGGAGCCGAGGACGAGGGCAGCACGGCTCCACTCCCCGAAAAGGTCTTTTCTTTGTGTACTGCTTGCTCTTATTCGTTTGGATTATCAAAATCATTTCCCTTTTTTTAAAAAAAAATTGTAATTGTTGATAATAGGTATCAGTTGGGGGCTCACCAATCTACAGAATAGAGAGGAAGTTAGGTAAAGGAGGGTTTGGACAGGTATATGTTGGTCGCCGTATTGGTCCAACTAGTACAAGTGAAAGAATAGCCTCTGGAGCTGTGGAGGTATACCCGCATTCTTTCTTAGTAGCTGCTTGGTTTATGTTACTTGTCATATGTAATGCCAATTATATTGTTTCATGTGTTTATACAACCCTTAGGTAGCCTTGAAATTTGAGCATAGAAGCAGCAAAGGATGCAATTATGGACCTCCTTATGAATGGCAAGTTTACAAGTGAGTTTGAACCTTCGCCTTCTAATGTTTATTTGTCATAATATGAAGTAAATGTAAAGCCGTGTTATGACATTTTTTATACCTGTTGCGTGTATAGTGCCCTTGGAGGCAGCCATGGTGTGCCACGAGTTCATTACAAAGGTCGGCAGGGTGACTACTATGTTATGGTATGCTGTTTGAGCTTCACCTAAGCTTTCTTATTTTGCAGTTCTAAGCTTTATATGCTGCTCATTTAGTAGGCTATTTTTATGCAGAATAAACATATTAATCTAGTTTTCCTTGCTAGGAAAGGAAAGTGTTTCTATTTTGATATCTATTATTAGTTTAGGGTTTAAGCGCGAAACCTTTTTTTCCTTAAGACTGTTTCTGAGGCAATTAGGAGTTATTTTTAAACTCTATAAGTGATTTCTAAAATCCCATTGGTGTTGTTCCTATATTTTTATTTGTTTCAAAACCTAGGCGTGATTCCTAGTTCTTGATACAAACTTTAGGAGTGATGTTGAATTCTAGCCCTAAAATCCTAAATTTCAACTCAATTAAATTTCCAGAAACCATCAATTTTACAATTTATATGTATTTCATCAAACTGTTAAATTGGTCTTTGTTCATCCTACACCTCTACTACCAAAACGAATCCTTGTTGCATTCAGGTCATGGACATGCTTGGGCCAAGTTTATGGGATGTTTGGAACAACAATTCACATACGTAAGTTCCTTTTGAAGCTTTAATTCAATTATCATTTGTTTACTACTATGAATGAACCTTTTTGAGTGAAATGAGTTGATTCATTTCTATTCATTCTTTAGCCTTGTCTTCCTGTTCAACTTTCAGGATGTCTATTGAAATGGTTGCATGCATTGCTATTGAAGCTATCTCTATATTGGAGAAGATGCACTCTAAAGGGTATTATACAATTATTCCCACTTTACTGTTCCATGTTATTTGCGTACAGCTGGAGACACTGTTCAAGCGAACATTTATAATTCTTATTTTAGTACAATTTACTACTTGCTTCCTTGCTCGATGGATAGAGAACACATTGGACATTCCTGATGCATTTATTGCGCATCTACTTTTGATCCTAAAGCTGTCATGTATAAGGCTCTTAACATGTGACTGTCGGCAACATCATTGTAGTCTTCCTGTAACAATTTTATTCAACAACCTTGACAGAGAATGAGTTTGGCTTAAGCATTAAGATTTTTTAGTTGATGTCTCTTTGCTATTTTTTTATTATAGTTTATGAGTTATTTTCCTTTATGGTACATTTTACTGAGGTTTATGCGTTAATAGAAGTTGAATTAGTATGGGGATTTTAAAGGATTCTTGATTAGGTGAGGATTAAGAAGAGTGAGTTCTATAGAATTATGCAACTCTTAAGTGAGAAGTTTGATGCCTTTTTTTTTTTTATTCTAGTGATTCTGAATTTAAAGAAATGATTTCTAGGAATCCATTGTTGTGATCCTTTTAGTTTGTTTTTTCCAACCCTAGTAAGATCCTAGTTGTGTACAGATATGCAGGCCAGATTCCTAAACCTATACTTTTATATCTTCAATGCTAAAATCTAAGAGCCTAAATTTACAGATTTTTGGTGTTCTTTTTCGAATCATTGGCATATCTAACTACTTGTTCTATGGAAAATCTGCACAAGTTATTTGTGATTGAGTGAGATACCTTGTATCTTTTGATGTGGTATGCCCTGAAAAGGAAAATCAATATAATGAGGTTGCTTTATTCTTCTCTGGCAGATATGTGCATGGAGATGTGAAACCTGAGAACTTCTTGCTTGGCACTCCAGGAACCCTGGATGAGAAAAAATTGTTTCTTGTGGACCTTGGTTTGGGTAAGTAGTTTAATCTACCTTTTTTTTGGAACTAAGTGCCGTCTCTGGAGTGAAAGATAGGGATATTTACTCTTTTTATTAACATTTAATCTTACAGCAACTAGGTGGCGTGATAATGCGACTGGACTGCATGTCGAATATGATCAACGACCAGATGTTTTCAGGTTGAGTAAATAGTTTTCTGTTGTCAATAGGCCCCACTGTGTTGGGACATTGAACTTTATTGTTACTTATTTATGACCATACTTCAGGGGAACAGTGCGATATGCCAGTGTTCATGCTCATCTTGGTAGAACTGGTAGTAGGAGAGATGACTTGGAATCTCTTGCATACACCCTTATTTTTCTTCTTCGTGGCCGGCTTCCGTGGCAAGGATATCAGGTTTGCTGATTATCTACTCTTAAAGGTTTATGCACATATAGGCCTTATTATTTTACTAATGCAGCTGTTTCTGTAGGGGGAAAACAAAGGTTTCCTTGTTTGCAAAAAGAAGATGGCCACCTCCCCTGAAACTTTATGTTGCTTTTGTCCTCAGCCTTTTAGACAGTTCGTTGAGTATGTTGTGAATTTGAAGTTTGATGAAGAGCCTAACTATGCAAAATACATCTCTCTTTTTGATGGGATTGTTGGTCCGAATCCAGATATTAGACCTATAAACACGGATGGTGCTCAGAAGGTACCTCTTGTCTTTTGAATGGACATAGTATTGTTGATTAATTATCCATAAATTTCTCTATTGTATTGGGGATGTCATTTTAACCTGTTATCTTTGTATTATGAAGCTCATATATCAGGTTGGTCATAAGAGGGGACGGTTGACAATGGAAGAAGAAGATGATGAACAACCAAAGAAAAAGGTAAGGATGGGAATGCCTGCTACACAATGGATCAGTGTTTACAACGCACGCCGACCAATGAAGCAGAGGTGTGTGGCTGATAATTACCATCAAGTTAATTCAATTTTTGTGAAGGTAAAAACAAGTCTGATGTCCTCATCTCCTATTGTAGGTATCATTATAATGTTGCAGATGTTAGACTGCCCCAGCACATAGAGAAAGGAAATGAAGATGGATTGTTTATTAGTAGTGTGGCTTCTTGCTCAAATCTATGGGCCTTAATCATGGATGCGGGCACTGGGTTTACCGCCCAAGTTTATGAGCTTTCTCCATACTTCCTCCACAAGGTTGGTTAAGGGATAACCCTGAGCAGTATTACATAATAGTCTGAGTTGGTTAATATGCTTTGCATATCTGCATGACATTTTGTGCCACTTAGAATTTCAACTTAAATGCCCTTTTCTAATCTCTTGACTCATTCTTTATTTTTTAAAGGAATGGATAATGGAACAGTGGGAGAAGAATTACTACATAAGTGCAATTGCTGGAGCTAATAATGGGAGCTCATTGGTTGTTATGTCCAAGGGTTAGTCCATGTATCTTTATAATCTTACTAGGTTAAAAAAATTCAAAATTTCTTTTAACTTTACCATCGATGACTATAGGCACCCAGTATTTACAGCAATCATATAAGGTTAGTGATTCATTTCCTTTCAAGTGGATCAACAAGAAGTGGAGAGAGGGTTTCTATGTCACTGCTATGGCCACTGCTGGAAGTAGATGGGCAATCGTTATGTCCCGTGGTGCAGGGTTCTCAGATCAGGTCTGACCAAATTCTCTAGATCTCTGCTTTTAGTTGGGAAATTTTCTTCTAATATTTTTCTGTCATGCCCCACAATGATAGGTTGTGGAGTTGGATTTTCTGTATCCTAGTGAAGGGATTCATCATAGATGGGATAATGGCTACCGTATTACTTCAACAGCTGCGACATGGGACCAAGCTGCTTTTGTTCTTAGTGTGCCAAGAAGAAAACCTGCTGATGAAACTCAGGAGACACTCCGAACGTCTGCTTTTCCTAGTACACATGTGAAGGTTAGTTTTTGAGTTCATTCTTATTATTGTTTGGTGTATTCGTATTCATATCAATAATTTGTTAATTTTATTATGTGATTAAAGACTTTTTAACTGTGAATCTACTTTTCATCTTTTCAGGAGAAATGGGCAAAGAATCTCTATATTGCATCAGTTTGCTATGGTAGAACTGTCTCATGAGCCGCAATTATTTGGGGATTTCATGATCATGCCTTTTTGTGACATAGAAGAAAAGCCCAAGAAGGAAAGATCTGCAGAAATAAGAACGACTTATCTCTGCATTATGGAGTCTATGTATGCAAAATTCTACTTTATTGCCGCGATCACCCAATATCTCTTACAAAAACCTGTGCACAGTCTTTCAATTTTGTCAATATTTTTCCCAGTCAATGATAGAATTTACATATCATCTAGGATGGGATTAATTATTTGTTCCTAAAGAAGCTTGTATAGTTACAAAGGGATCACCTAGTTGAAGGTGTGTGCACAGGTTAAGTTTCATCACTGGTGATAATTTTGTAGACCGCCTTATCATGATTTTGCAGTGGACTTCAGTGGCCACAGTCTGTACTTAAAACTTTGCTTTGCTGCTTCTTCTTGACTTATTGAAAATGATCCTTGTGATCTTTATTTCTGTACTTGTTTGGTGTCCGGATGTGCTTAACTTGTACACTTAAGTGAGTACTTTGTAATTTTTCTTCCACAAATATGCACTTTTATGCCATGAATGACACTTGTAAGAACTGTGCCTGCGGATAAACATACTGGTGCCTTTCTATGAATAATACTTATTAAGAACTGTGCCTGTGGATAAAGAAACTGGTACATTTTCTATGTAAAAATGATCGGTTTGGTTGTTCCTGTTCTTGGGTATGCAAATATCCTACCCTCTTTTTCTCCTCCATCATATCTTCAACAGAATGGGTTTGCCAATGTTATGTTATTCTTCTTATGCTTTCTGCTCTACATGGGCACAGACCTAATACATCAAGTATTTGTCTTCCTACTGTTCTTTTTGCGCATCATCATTTGCATTCATCTTAGGTGCATGACCATTTCCTATGTTATTTGCTAGTCAATTTTTCTTATTTCGGCCATCGACTTGTATACTTTCTGTCCAGTCAATAATTTTTTATAACAATTAATGTTACAGTTGCTTGAGTTTCCTTTGAATACTTCATTTATTTTGTTTGTTATGTAGTGGGGTGAAATTATTGTTGTTTTCACACAAGAAGATTTTCAAAGCAGAAAAATTGTGGGCAATACATCTTGTACAGTTTCAGAACTTGTTGATTTTCTGCACAACTGCTGGGACTCTGAACTTCAGTCCCTCCCAGTCTGTGCAACCAAGTAGAAACCAGAGTTGGATCAATTTTTCCTATAAATAGCATCCTCTTTGCTTAATTTCCTATTGGTAAGTGAATTGATTTTCTGCTATTTGGTTTTACAAACATCTTACTTTTTGCATCTTCTGTTGTGGCAGTTTGTCCATGCTTATGGGGATCAACGTCTAAATTTGTTTCTTTCATCTTCCAAAGGCTTTCATCTTCATACTTATGGTACGCAGTTCTTCATCACCATCACCCCCTCTCTTCACCTACACGAATATAGAGTTTTCAGCATAGAGAAATTTTGTGAAATCTTGCGTTAACAACCTATCATTAACCTTTTCTATTACAGAAATTGTGCATCAGAAACTGTGTTATGGATTTAACTAAGGAACTTGGCAACCTGTGTTAACGTTTTGGTTTGAATTTGTATGGATCGGCTGTATACTTGAAGTGCGGAAGATAAGTATCATTGTTTTTCATTGTTAAATTGTATTTTCGCTCTGCTAATGATTAGCGTGTGCATTACATCCTGATTAAACATAACCTGCATATTTATAATGTGTGTCAAAAAGGTGGATGCAACTGTAAACTTGGAGATCGTTGATCCGGAAGAAGGCTTGGTTTGTACGGTGTTGAGAGTTCTCAATCGAATGTGATCCAATGTCTTCCATTTAGAGCCCTGCTGATTGCTAACTGGGATCCAGATTTTACGGACTTCGGTTTACAGTAGTGCAAATAATTTTCTCTACTGCTGTCACTTTTCGACGTTAAGTTTTAATACGTTAACTATTGAAAGAGCAAGCAGCCCAAAATTTGATTGGAGGTTTTTTTTTTTTTTTTTTGGGGTAAATCAGAAGAAATTTTACATAGCTAGTGTTCTAAGCCAACGTCCCTTAGCTATCAGAAGGGTTCACAAGACCTAACTTCCTAAATCCTTTCCACAATCAGTCCACCATATTCGATTCTGTCTTACTTCCAATGGATCTTTCCTGTCGAAAATATCAATATTAACTTACACTAGCATACCCACTACAATTTCCAGCAGCGTAACAAGCAAGACTAAATTGACAGACCAATAATGTGTATCATGAGGTAATGTTGGTCTCCATTCAAGTGACCAGTCCAATTGATGCTATAGGCTACAACGAAACTCATTTCCATTCCGTTCCTTCAGATGCTAAACAGAAGCTAGAGCTATCTACTGTCATTAAGTGTGCAAGTGTCTTAGCATTTGGAGGCTTTGCTGATTTAAAATGAGATAATGAGAAAAGAATTCATGTGGCCAAATAATTAGGGATTTGGCATCAAAGAATAATAGATGAATGATACAATATGAGCACGGACATTTAATTATACTAGGGCATGTAGATCTGTTTATATGAGTACAGACGTTCAATTTCAGTACACACTCTTTTTTAAGTCTAAAACTGCTGTGAAAGATCTGGACTTCCAAGTTAATAAGTCGGTCTGGAACACAATCTTCTCAATCGAACTTGCTCCTGTAAAAAATAAGAAATCTACAACATTAAATTCCACGTAACGCAACCATCAAGATGAAAAGGAGAATTACTGGGGCACCTGCCTCGGTATTATCATGATCATATTCAATCAAGAAAAGACACCTGCAACCCCTTATGTCATGCATTCTCCTTTGGATTTCTTTGACGTGTGCATCATAATAGATTGCTTGATCCCTCCTTTCCTATTTCAAAGCAGTATAAGCATTAATTCTCAGCGGAGAAATTAAACAGACGATTGCTGAAAACTCTTGTGTATAATCGATCACCTGGAAGCAGCATACAAGATCTCCAACCTGTAGTTTATGACATTCTGAATGCTCGAGAGGTATAGAGCGTTCTCGTACTGCATTTTTCACATTCACCCACTCATCTTCTTCAGCTCCAAATCCCACAAATCTAACACGAACTTCCTTTAACAAATGATATTTTTCATCACATAATTTGTTGAAAGAATTGTATGATACTCTCGTATCCAATGAATTAAGCCTACAGGACCCCTCAAACCAATTTTCATGGTCCATAAGGACCTATAACTCTTGCCGTATTTGTTTTGGCAGACAAAGAATTCAACTTTTGTTCTACTTTGAACTAGCATGCTTGCATCAATGTTCACATGCAAAATATCTCTCCTGAAGATAAAAAGCACCATATTACGATCTAAATATGCACTTACAGCTTCTCCTGATGCAAGAAACCTATGAGAGATAAACATATCTACATCATACCTGCCAAAATGAAATCAGTAAACACTGAAATCAATTCACTGAGACAAACTTCCCATAAAAGATCCAAATGAAGGTGAACTTCTTGTTAAGTATATACCAAAGTAAATTGACCTTATCCAATAAGCACTAGGGATCATAGTTTTTGAAGATATAGGCATTGAAATGGACATTAAACTAAAGGTCCAAGAAGGTGGTCCTTTTGATCCCTGATAACTTTTTATCGCCTCAAAAAAGGCCCTTGAGGCTTTACCCATCATATTTTGTGTAGAGATACACAAATCAAAATAGCTTTATCAATAGAAAGAATATGTACTAACCATGCCCCATCTTTTGATGATCTGGCCTCAAATTCCAACTCAGACAGATCTGGTACCTTTTCTTCTGCTTTAGAACAAACACCATTGTTATTGGAAATGAAATCATTATCATATTGAAGGTTTTTATAGAGAACCAACACCAGGCACAGAAGTTCAACAAATAATGGAAAGGAATGGCTGCTAACACCAGGCACAAAAGTTCAACAAAGAATGGAAAGAATTGGCTGCTTTACTGAGACTAAATTCATGTATAAAAACTGTGAAGACGTATAGGCAAAGGAACTCCAAGGAGAAAGACTTTACAAAAATTCTCTTTTGTTGCTCATCTACCTCAATATTCTCAACCATATTAACACAGAAATTCCTCAATTTTGTCACTGATTATTAAATCAGTGTCTAAAATGCATCTGCATTCAGTAAAAACTACAAGAACATCCAAGTGAATGACAATAAATTTAGGGGTATCTAATCCCTCAAGTGAGTTGGCTTCCCTTGAGTTTGATCCCAACTGCATGTCAAGAGGTTCCAGTGAAGTAAACAGTTATTGATTAGAGTACACTTAAATATATCCATGGAGATTTGCATTTCTTTTGATCACCTTCCATCAAATATTCAAAGTCGAGAATCATTTCCTCTCTTAAACATGTTAATGCAGACTTTTTCATAACCAGAACAAACAATTAAAGGAAGATGAACTCTAGTGATAGAAAAGATAGCTCTGGTGCGTACAAATAATCATTGCATGACAATTTAAATGTGAAGTACCAGAAGTAAGAAACTATGGCATGTAACTAATTAAATTTCATTTGTTTCTGGACATTCCCTCAGGGAGCAAGGGAAGCTTTAAAATCACCTTTGTTCACTTGAGACCTTTGTCTTGCCTCATTTGAAGGGCTAGTCTCAGGAAGTGAAAATTCATCTTTTGAGGTATCAGTTGAAGTAACAACCTTGGCTGGGAAACAATGTGAACTTTTCTGGAACCAGCTTTGTACCTAAAAATCATTGTAAAGTGAGATACACACAGACAACAGGTCATAGTCATTACTGCATGAGAAAGTTGATAACAAGTGTAGCACGAACAAATAGCAGAAAGATAGAAAGGTGCAACAATGCAGAACCTCAGTCCATCTAACAATTGGTTTTCCAGCACGACCAGAAGAAGAACTGCAAGAACATAAGCAAAAGAGAGAAGAATTAGGTACAAAACGCATCATTAACCAAGAAACACTACAAGATTACCCTAGATGGAGAAATGAAAAGGTCCTGCTACAAGATTACCCTAATTGGAGAAATAAAAAGTTTCTGTTGGCATTATGGACAAAATTGAATGTAATGTCACCTTGAAGACATCCAGTAACTTTTGAATGGTGACTATTAGATGTAATTACATATCAGAATACAAAAGTGAAAACAAGAAAGAAAGGAATCTGTCAAGTAATAAAAACAATAACAGGACAGCATACAACATGAGGTCAGACTGCCACAAAACCATAAATCTTCAATAAACTTCCTTTTAGCTGCGGGGAACAGGAGGCTCGTGTACATCATCTCTTTATTTCTTTTTTGGTGATTGGGTGCGGGAGGGTTGGATGTCAAGCATCCTATCAAGAGTGACCTAACATTATCGGGATTCAAAAACTACAATAAAATAGAAGCTAACTCACTTAAAACTCCTGGCAATTTTCTGATAAAACTCCTTGTTCAATGGTTTCTCTGATTCCTTTAGCATTTTCTCCATCTTTTCAACCTGCATAAATAATTGAATCCGGAAACATTTTATTGTACCATTGCATGCGAGACTAATAAAATCACACAGCATGCCCATACAAGAAACAGGAAGCAACATTAATAGTTGAAAGATTTGATCAATATAATCTAAAAGAACAAGTAGAGGGGCCAAAACTCAAAACAAAACAAAACAAAAAAAAATTCTGGAGGCAACATAAAGCAGATAACAAAGCATAAGCAATATGATAGATGCTTCACAGATGTTTCAGTTCATAATAAAGAATGAACTACCGTTTCCCCATAATCAGAAGGTACACATTACTGACAGAAAAAGCTCAAAAGTTTGAATGATTTAGTAGTTAGAATATGTAAAACAAGATGGCTACCTCAAATTAACTATTAAAACACCGTATATTCTTCATACGAAATCAATACAGCTTCGACATAGCTATTCTTTATAAGAAAATCAGTTAAGTTCGGAGATAGCTCGGACAAGCGCGAGAGAAAATGAACACCAATTCAATGACTTAAATTTGCCCATGGTTAAACAAACAAGGAAGTGAAATGAACACAGCCCAATAAATTTGACAGGAAGTGAAATGAACACAGCCCAATAAATTTGACAAACACATGCCAGGCTTTAAAAAATTTGAAAAGCATATCATCCGATCGCTAAATAAACGAAGAAACAGAAGATACCCAGATGTACAAATTGTTGATGGAGAACAAAATTACGAAGCTTTATCAAAAAAGAGCATACCTCAGCCTTTAAGAACCCCGAAAACACCAATCTTGGTCTAGGACGGAGACGTTCCATGAATTAACCTAAAAGGGGGATGGAAAAAGTAAAAGTTTTTTCCCCTTATTTATTTTGTCAGGAGTTTCAATACTTCACAGGATTCGGAATTCAGAAACCCTATATGTCAATACGTTTGAAAGCTTTCGAGGTGCAGCATAGCCATACTGATGCTCTTGTGCTGCGCCCGGAACGTTTGTGCTGTTTGTGTTTAGTTTCATATATTTAAATCTTCTTTTATAAATTCATTCTTGGTAAATTGATAAGTTTAGTATATAAGTTAATAGCCTAAATTAATAATTTCAATAGATTAGGCAGTTGATTTTTTTAAAAAAATCCTATGTAATTGTATGGTTAATTAATGATTTACTTATTTAAGGAATAAAAGAAATAATGATTTTAACCGTAAGCAAATAGGGATAATAGTTATTTTAGTGCTTAATTTTAAAATTCCAATGTTAGTACCTCAATCAATTATTCTTTATAAGAGTAATCCCTAAAGGAATCCTTAAAATACTTCAAATTATTTTGTGCATAATTTTTTTTGAATAATTTGAAAAACTGTTAATGGTAGCCACCACTTACTATGTAAGATGAAATAACATTAGAAAATGTAGTTACTACTTATATTGATTTAAGAATAACTGAGAGTTAAAATTTTAATTGATATGGATAAGGACAAATATGCTAGACAACCTAAAAAATATGTGAATCTCATTTAGTAGAAGTTTGTATATTCCTACCACCTGACACATTCATCATTTTTTTTTTGGAATAACCAATTCTCAAGTGCTAAATTTTTTGAAATTTTATTAATTCAGTGCCCAAGTTTTTAAAATTTTTAATTAAGTGATTAACCTTTTAAAATCTTAGTAATTCAATTCAAAACATTATTTTTACTAATATAACTAATAGAATGACATCTATGTAGTATTTAGTAGATATGCTACATCATCAAAAATAATCGTTTGAACTGAATTGTTGAGGTTTTAAAAGGTTAGTTACTCAATTAAAAAATTTAAAATCTTAGGCATTGAATTGAAAATAATCTTAAAAGATTAGGCACTTTTAAATACGTTATTCCTTTTTCTTAAGCTTGCTATTATGAACCTTTACCTTTCAGGCATAGATATAACACTAAAAGCATTTTTTTTTATGTCATTTGTCATAGTCATATATTTATATTATCTATATGCAAGTGTCATAACAAGCAGCCATTTCTAACTACCATTACTATTATTGTTTTCTTATATGAAGTATTATATTAGGACGGTGAGGTTTCAACTTTTTTACATCATAATGAGCTATTACAACTGTTAGTCCAATATTCAAATATCTATATTAGATGTAATAATTTTAGTATTTAAAGTTTTGAGAGTTGGATATTCATCTATAAGAGTCATAAATGGTAATGTTATTGTAAAAAATGATACGCATAGTTTTAAAGGCTTTTATGGTAATTAGTCTATAATTTGTAAAATCAAATTTGGTGATTAACGTTATTCCTAACTTGTCTGCCATTTGTTTAAAGTGAAAATTATTGTAATAAGAAGACAATAAGAGTTTGAAAAGGAGAATAAGAAATAATATCTATTTTATATGTGCAAAAGCTAATATCCCAATGTGGCACCCGTTCAATTAGTGTGAAGTATGTTTAGGTGTGTAATGATTTCATTTAAAATATGATGGTATATGTTGTATAATCCAATGGAATATTTTTTTATAGTGAAATGATAGTTTTTGGACAATGGTGTGGTACTTTTGGTATAATATAATGGCAAAATGGAGATAAGTAGTGAAATGAAGAACAAAGAATTTTTTTAGATGTTACAACCTTAGCTAGTAGGATAAAGAACATTAAGAAAGAGGTGGCACTTAAAATGAAAATTGAATTTTACAAATTCTAAAATGATATTTGATTTATATCAATTATATAATGTATTATGAGTTTTATAGTTGCTGTAAAAGGAGAATAAAAATATGACAATAGAAAGATTAAAAATACAACATTTATTTATCATTGAGGTTAGTTGCATAAAACAAAAGGGTTGAACATATTGAAATCAAGATCTAGTAGAAGAATTGGGTGTAATGCTCAACATATTGTCAACTAGATGAAGGCATTTGAAGCATAATCAAGTTTGAAAATGAGTACAACCATGACTTCATTCCTAGTAAAAAGTTTATATGGCAACATCAAGTTATGGACAACCAAATAAGTCATATATTAGAAACAAATAACTGTTATAAAATTAGTTATTGTACATATGCACAATATATTGTTATAGTTATGAGTTTCTATAAAAAATTGATAATAAAAGGATTGTCTTAATAAATAACAAGTTAAAATGAGTTAGGTAGTGTACATATGCACAATCTATTGTTATAGTTATGGGTTGTTATAAAAACATATGTGTTTACAAATGGATTGTCTTAACAAATAGACAAGTTATAGGTCTGAAGGAAATATATAATTGATATATAAGATATTTATTAGAATGAAAGAAAATAAAAGGATAATATATTTTTCTATAAAATTGAATGTGATGAGTTATCATTAAAACACTTTTGAATCATAAGTTTACTTATATCAAATGAATCTTTACTAATATATCCCTAAAATATGAAAAATTCCTAAAATCCAAGTTAAATGGAACTTAACTTAGTGAAGTCAGTTATTTATTAGATATAGGGGAACTAATCACCTAGTTTGAGTTACATTAGTGTTCTCTCAATTGATGATTAAATTTTGGAAGGAATATATTTATACCAAGAGCATGTAAATGATTTTAGAGAAATGGACAGAATTTCTTATTAGATTGTTTCTTTTTTTCTACATAATAAATGTGCTTCAAAATTTTAAAAATGGATATGACAAGATCAATCAAACAAACATCTTATCCAATGTCATGTAGGATGTTTACAAAACAATTGCATGCTAAACCTATTTCTGATAGAAAACATTCTTTAACATGGTTTCGCACATGAATATCTACCAAACTATTTTCAAATTGAAAAACATAAGAAGATTATGGTTAGAATCATGATGATATACTAAACCATGTTCATAATAAAAAGCAAAGTAACATGGTTTAGTACATGATTCCAATCCATGTTCATAATGAAAACATATTGTGAAAACAATAATTTTTTTATCCTTGTATCAATCCATTTGATACATTGATGAAAATTGCTACATATTAGGTGTTGAGAGTATTGGTATTCTTTTTTAAAAAAATGGTATAATTAAATTAAGCCATAAAAGGCAGCTAAGAGTTATAGAACCAATACAGGACAACTTGTAAATTACAAGAGTTGCAAACTATTCATAAGCTTACAAATAAAATATTGCTAAGAAATTGAAGGCTACACTTAAGAGCTACATTCTCCAATATGAGCTAAGGAAATGCAGATCCAACCCTTATGTAAATGAATACTGATGTGAATTCTTATCCTCTGCAATAGATGAGTGTTGAGTTATTGATTAGAGAGACATTTATCATGGAAAATTCAAGAGTTCCTTTCGTTCTATATAGCAGTGACTAGAAAGGATAAAGAAATGAAAAAACACCACTTAGTGGTTTTACCTTGGAATCTAATATCAGTGTACCAAACTTTGATTTGGTTTAAATCTTTTGAAGCTTAAGTAACGAAACATTTTTGTGAAAAATCATTCCAAGTGTTGATAACAAAGCTACACTTGAAGAATATGTAGATAGAAGTTTTCTCTTCTCTTTTGCATAAAGTACAACAGTTAGTAAGGTGAGTTAATCTTGCAATTATGTCAATAGTTGGTAACCTATTTAGCAAGCCATAGAGTTCTTTAAGCTCAAGGATGATGATGACTAAACTAGACCACATTTTTCCATGGAAGAGTTGATATTTATTTACAGTCACTTGTCTATATAACTAATTGGTGAATTTACCATTTGATGTATGTTTCCATATAATGTTGTCATTATCTAAGCTAAGACAAGTCTGAATAATTTTAGTCTTCAATATATTGTTGAAATTGAAGCAATCATGGTTTGATCCCTTGTTTTGAGAGCTTGAGCTATAAAGTTTTGTGAGCCAATAAGAGATTTAAGAGCCTCATGATAGGGAATTCTACACTTCTATTAAGAAAAAAAAACCAAGAATTATAGAGTTCCATATGTTTACACCTACTTTCAAAATCTCCAAAAGAGGGGAGACTATTCTCTGGTCAAATACCTCACTAGGTTAGAAATAATTCAGTTTTGTTTCAAGTCTTGGATCACTAGTAACATAAACCTAAGACTTGCGAATGAATTGACTCAAGGCTGCATTCTTATCAACATTTGAAGAAGTATTAGTAATCTCCTTGAAAGGATGAGGTTCTACAGGTTGAGAAAAGTTGGAGGTTAAGGGAAAAGTTATTATCCATTGATTAACAGAAAGAGTTAAAGGATAATAAGGTTTATGCAGATTCCCCTTTAGAGATAGTGTTCTTAGAAGAACATCAAGGAGAAGAGGAAATAAATGAACAGTCAAGGGAAGTGAAAGATAGAAGCAAACAAGAATGAGTAACAATGTGTTCAAAGAGGTTGTGCAATCGGAGAGAAGGGTAAAAAGGTGGTAGTATAAAGAAAACAAGTGAAGATTCAGCAGGAAGTACAACGAAAGGAGATAAAGATGAGCAGAATCAGACATTGTAGCAAAGGAGTGTGCATGAACATTAAGGATTGAGTAGCTCATGTAGAAAGTCATTCATCTCCAAACCCTTGGACAAACAATAAGTATGAGTTTCCAAGTTGCAGATGGAGGCTTCTTAATATAAAGAAATCAACATTTAATAAAGTTGTTGAGAGAGTATTGTCAATTTTTTAGATATAATCATGGTAATTTTTTTATCTTACTCACGTGGTATTTTCAAAATGAAGTGATATTATCTTTTTACATTATTATGATATTATTTTTATAAATTAGTGATGTTTATTAACTATAAGTAAGGATTTAAAAAATATTGGTATTTGTCCTAAATAATAGTGTTATATCATGTTTAAGGTGCTAGTATTTTTTTATATGGGGTTGCAACTCCTATAAAATGGATTGGTCACATTTAGAGTATTGGTTTAAAATATCTTTAATTAATATAAGTGATGGTATTATGTCTATATAGTATTGATCTTTTTTTCTAAATACTAGTGGTATATCTTGTTTAAGTTACTAGTATATGTTTATAGGATTATGATATTTACAATATGAGGTGGTGGTATGTACTATAATAAGGGAAGGTATTTTTTTCAATGTTAGTTATTAAATTTCTTTACATAATATTAGTATTTATTTTTGTTATAGAGTGGTAATACTTTTTAATGAAGGTGGTCGTATTTGTTTTACATTCTTTTATTTGTAGAGTGGTAATACATTCTTACATAATATTAGTATTTATTTTTGTTATAAAGTGGTAATACTTTTTAATGAAGGTGGTCGTATTTGTTTCACATTCTTGTATTTGTAATAAGGATACATAGTCTTAGAAGTGGTTGATTAAAGGTTATTTTTATTTATTAGTTACATTATTTCAGTGGGAATATTGTATTAATAGTATGAGCAATAACACTAAAAAAAAATCGTAAGCATAAACTTTTCCACTATTTTGAAAATTACCACGTCATAATGGACCATGGTCAAATGAAACATCTGTCAATTGGTATTGTTTTTAAGTAATCATGATAAATTTTTTTTGATTGATGATATTGTATGGAGTTATTTTATTAATTGTACTTAGATATGGTATTATATATATATATATATATATTAAAGTAAAGGTTATACTTATTTGTTTATTACAATGATGTTGTTTTTGAACAAAGGCCTGATATTGTTTATATTGAGTGATGATATTGCTTTTATGGAGTCATGATATTGTTTATACTCATATTTGGTATTTACATATTAAAATAGAGATGGTTATTATTTGTTTATTATGGTTTTTTTGGTATCTAAACATGATATTTTTTTATATTAAGTGATGATATTGTTTGTATAGACTTATGACATTTTTTAGAAAGCAAAGAATATTAAATGAGCCTAAAAGTGATAGATCCAAAAGTGGTATAAAGCTAGAAGCCTTTCAAAAACATTTGACAAGCTTTGATTAAAGCTACCTAAGTACTGCACAGTTGAAAAAGTAGTAAGCTTTAAGTGATCAGACATAGAACTCATTCACAGTAGATGAACATCGCCAATTTAAAGAAACAAAACATATTATAAAGCCAAAGTATGGAAACATACCATATGAAGCTTACATGCCTTTATTCCAAGTTGGAGCAAAAGTTCTAAAGTTTAGAGATTCCATAAAAGGGTTAAAGGTAGGTTGAAGTGTTCTAATAAGTTCCTATAAGTGAAGGCTTCCCTAATCCATTGGAGTGTATTTCTCTTGAAGGAGTTTTAGTGTATAGGACTATTGGAAAATAGCTTCCTATTCCTTTCCATCCATATAAAGTACATACGGTAACTGAAGATGGTTCTAAAAATTTTGGTTTCATGCTTACTCCTAAGCTTAAGTTGTGATGCCAAACTATGATATACTACCGTTGACTACGGTTATAACTGATCTTATAAAGTTGGATTATTAAGTGCCAAGAGCTTTCCGCAAAAGAGTAATTAAAGAAAAGATGATTAAGAATTTCAATCTTTCTATTACAAAGGAAGTAGATCTCGTTATTAAATGAGTTATAAAATAGTTTGTCTTAAGTGCTTCAACATCCCTTAATTACAAACTAAAGAAGGAATGAGCCTTTAGGCAGATTTGAGTTACACCAAACAAGTTTATGCCGTCAAACTAAAGTATTAGTATCTATAAATAACTCAAAGCAATATTTGACTTTAAATTCCCTAGAGATATGCTTAGTCTAGGTGACATTATCTTATTTAATAGAATCAGGGTGATATGAAATCATATTATCTATAATGATGGAGTAGTTCAATGTTTAATGATGAGGTTATAAATAAGAGCTTCCATTGATGGGCATTTAAACTTTTAAATTAGCAAGGTATCTATTCGTCATGGTAATAGTAATAGGAAGCAGATATACATGACTAAGTGGATGCCAATAATTATACCATAACCATGTATTTAACTCATTGTCAACGAATAACTTTATATACTTAGCAAGCTTCCTCCTTAACTTAAGAATCTATTAAAGAGACTAGGATATGTTAGGTTAGGTGCCACTGTCTAAAGACTTTTGTCTTTTAGAAAGTGGTTGTACACTTACCTAATCCATAATGACTCCTTGTCTTTGAATAGCTTTCATAAACTTTTAGTGAAAGTACTTTGTTTATTATCCAAGCAGCTTTCAATTCCAAACCCCGTCATATCTTGGGAATTTTTTTTACAATCACTTTATCTTAGTTTTAAAGAGTTTGAAGAAGTTAAAATCCATAGGAAGTTTTTTAGCAATCTTTAAATATCCTTATTGGTCTTACTTAAGAGAAAGAGGTTCTTACACCTAGACACCTATAAACTTGAGAGGAATGACTTAATTAGTTTCAATTTATATACAAATGAAAGGAATTTGTTACACCAATAACTAAGTTTCTTGTTATTTCATGAAATAGAGGATGGTAGTCATGGTAAGTAAGCCTGGACATTATAATGTTAAGCCGTAAGTATTTAAAGGGAGGTTGCATCCTTTTAAATCTACACAGTCTAGAGACTTCCTCAACAAACAAGTAAAGGATTAATGATGTAATGATGCTACTTTTGCCACCATCTATAAAGAGCCCTAAGATAGACTAAAATTTAACAAGATTATTAAGCAAAAGTTTAATAGAGTGTAAGATGGCTTTGAAAAATAATAAAATGTCATTTGTGTCTTGCATTTAAAGTGGTATTGAAATTGTTCCACTTCTCCAGCTCACCTTTAAGAATTTCAAAACGCCTTTGTATGTCTCCTCCTCTAATTTGCCTCATAAAATGTCTTTTTATAGTAAGTTCTAAGATTTTGGCCTATGCATGGTTGTATATCAAAACGTGAATAACCAAAATCTCTGAAAATTGTGAATCTACATGGCTTAAGGCATGCATAGGTTGATGCATGACTGTGCATCCCTTATGTGCTTCAAATCTTCATTTTATGCCATATTTTCTTCCAAATTCTTCTCCTTTAAGTCTGTGAAGGCAATTGTACTTTGCAAACATGCTTATAGTGAATTAAGTATTGAATATACAGTAAAAGGATAAAATATCAAGCAAAAATATGTCAAATATGGGGTACAAATATGATTAATTATGTATCTACCACACAATATATTCCATCTTATCTTTGTATCTCCTAATTGTGAAAAAAACTAGAACTTGATTTGTTACCTTAACCTTCCCTCCCTCATTAAACCATTGTAGACTATACAATTTAGGGTGTTTTATAGTCAATAACCTCAAAGTCAATTGACTCCACGTTAACTATATTTGCATAGCTCTCTCTATTTATAATCATACTAAATACCTGATCTTTAATGGAAAACCTTGCACGGAAGAGATTATCCTACTGCTCATGTACATCATTCTCACCCACATGCAAAGTCAATGTCATCTTAGTAACTAGCATCCTTCCTTCTTTAGGCCTTTCAATGTACTTATCATCAATAACATCCTTCAAACTGAAAATCTCATCATCTACCTTCTCTTCATTCTCAATCATATACTCTCCATCCTCCCTTAACATCATCACTCTCTGATTGAGACATAACAATGCCATATTTTCTCTCCCTAAATATTTAAAACATTTGATATCTCAAGTCCTATTTGTTGAAGAATCATAATATTAAGTCTTCCCCTCTATTTGGTACTTGCACTTTTGGTTCGATTGCTTCATATTGGAGCTTTTTCCCATCTTTTTGACTCCATGGTTTTCTCCATAATGAGTAATAAGCATTAAAAACACCAAAATAACTGATAGGTCTCTTTTAACTTATCTTTCTACCTTCATGTCTTTGTGAATTGCATCCTCCAACTGCATATAACAGTGTAGCTCAATAATATTAGTAATATTTGGGTTTATCCTATTAATGAAATGAGTCATTGTTAATTCTCAGTCTTTCTCTGTATTCATCCTAACTGTGACAACTACTATCTCCTTAAGGCACTCCTCTACACTCTTGGAAAATTGAATTAATATTTGTAACCTTTGATAGAGATCCCTACAACATAAACTTGGCACAAAATGTTTCCTTATCACTAATTTAATCTCTTCCTATGCCTTAATAGGCTGCTCTTAATTCCTTCTTAATAAGGATTTGTTTATTCCACCAATAAAAAAATAATTAATAAACTTTACTGTTGTTAATTTAACCTTTTTCTTTTCTAAAAAGTTGTAATAATTAAACATTAACTTTACACATTTTTCTCACTGAAAATACGCATTAAGTTCTTTCATCCTATAAAAGGTGGTATTGTTATCTTAATATACCTATATTGTTGTCACCCTTTTTCTTATACTCTCCTTCATAGCTTAAACTGAATAGTCCCCTCTATAACCTGATAGTGGTAGGTTACATAATGTTTTAGTGAATAGTTTAGTATGTATTTAGTTTTTAAATTGAATGATTAGTGTATGTTTAAGATAGGATTGTGTTATTTAGTTAATTGTATATTCAGAAAACCTTTGTATATCTCCTCCTCTAATTTGCCACATAAAACATCTTTTTATAGTAAGTTCAAAGGTTTTGGTCGATGCATGGGCTGATGCTTGGTTGTATATCAAAACATGCATAACCAAAATCTTTGAAAATTGCGAATCTGCATGGCTTGAAAGACATGCACAGGTTGATGCATAGCTGTGCATCCTTTCTGTGCTTCAAATCTTCATTTATGCCATATTTTCTTCTGAATTCTTCTCCTTTTAAGTCTACGAAGGCAATTGTACTTTGTAAACACACTTGTAGTGAATTAAGTACTGAATATATAATAAAAGTATAAAATATCAAGCAAAAATATGTCAAATATGGGGTATAAATATGATTAATTATGCATTTACCACACAACTTATTGCACCTTATCTTTTTATCTCCTAATTGTGAGAAAACTAGAACTTGATTTGTTACCATAACCTTACCTACCTCATTAAACCCTTATAGACTATACAGTTTATGGTGTTTTATAGTCAATAAACTCAAAGTCAACTGACTACACATTAACTATATTTGCATAGCTCTCTCTATCTATAATCATACTAAATACCTGGTCTTTAATGGAACACCTTGCACGGAAGATATTATCCTACTGCTCATTTACATCATCGTCACCCATATGCAAAGCCAATATCTTCTTAGTAACTAGCATCCTTTCTTCTTAAGACCTCTCAATTTACTTATCATCAATAACATCCTTCAAACTAAGCATCTCATCATCTGCCTTCTCACCATTCTCAAACATATACTCTCCATCCTCCCTTAACATCATCACTCTCTTCTTGAGACACAGTAATGCCATATTTTCTCTCCCTAAATATTTAAAACATTTGATATCTCAATTCTTATTTGTTGAAGAATCTTAAGTTTAAGTCTTCCCCTGTATTTGGTGCTCGCACTTTTGGTTCGGTTGCTTCATATTTTAGTTTTCGAGCTTTTTTTCCATCCTTTTTCTCCATGGTTTTCCCTATAATGAATAATAAGCATTAAAAACACCAAAATAACTGATAGTCCTTTTTTGACTTATCTTTCTACCTTTATGTCTTTATGAATTGCATCCTCCAACTGCATATAATAGTGTAGTTTGATAATATTAGTAATGTTTAGGTTTATCTTATTAATGAAATGAGTCATTGTTACTTCCCAATCGTTCTCTATATTCACCCTAAATGTGACAACTGTTGTCTCCTTAAGACGCTCCTCCACACTTTTGGAACATTGAATTAATATTTGTAACCTTTGATAGAGGCCCCTACACCAGAAACTTGGCACAAAATGTTTCCTTGTCACCAATTTAATCTCTTCCTATGCCCTAATAGGTTGCTCTTAGTTCCTTCTCAATAATGATTTGTTTATTCCACCAATCAAAGAAATAACTACTAAACTTTACTATTGTTAATTTAACCTTTTTCTTTTCCAAAAAATTGTAATAACCAAACATTAACTTTACTCATTTTTCTCACTATAAATAGGCATGAAGTTTTTCCATCCTACAAAAGGTGGTATTGTTATCTTAATACTACTTATATTGTTATCACCCTTTTTCTTATACTCTCTTTCATAGCTTAAACTAAATATTCCCCTTTACAACCTGTTAGTGGTAGGTTGAATAATATTTTAGTGAGTAGTGTAATATGTGTTTAGTTGTTAAATTGAATGATTAGTGCTTGTTTAGGTTAGGATTATGTTATTTAGTTAAATGTTTGTGTTTTGAGTGTTATATTTGTTAAAGCATGATTTTGTGCTTTAATTTTGTGTATTTGAGGTGCTTTGTTGTAATTGTTAGTGTTTGAGAACATATATGGAAGAATGGAGGAGAATTGGAGTAAGTCTAGAGCCAAACCTAGGCCCATGATCATGGATATGTCTGCTATGATCATGACAGAGATCTAAATAAAGAGCCACGATCATGGCATTATAGGCCACAATGTGATCCGCATGACAGGCAGCGTAGACAACCTCCTGAATGCGACTTACCAAGGGGCATTTGGGAATTTTTAGACCCACAAAAATCCTTAAGGTTTATCTAAAATAAAAAGACTACATAGAGAAAGAGAAAGAATTTTAAGGAGAGCTCCAATTTTTGCCACTTTAGGAAAACTCCAAGAAGAAAGAAGAAGAAGAGAGAGAAGAGGAAGAAAAGGAGAAATGAGTAGGTTGCTGCTGCTTCTACTTTCCTGAGCCATCCTGTTCTTGTCCAAGTACATTTTCTTTTCATTTTTGTTATTTTTCTTCTTTGAGTGTGTAAGATGGATATGATGATGTTGATGGATTTGGGATTGATGATGATGTTCTAACTTTTCTTTAAGGATTTAAACTTGATTCAATGTTAATCTAATTGTTTTTGTGTTAATTTATTTGGGTGTTGTGATTATTTTTTGTAACTTCATGCTTCGATAATAAATCGAGAGAGTGAATTGAATGCAAAATGATTGGGTTAGTTAAAGAGAGTTAAACGACCTAATAGACTATGCAAATAATCAAATTGGTAATTATACGGAGAGAGGTCTCATGTGAGACTCGATTGTTTATTAAAAGGCTTAAGAACTGATTAGGTTGTGGGTTGATTCTTAATCGAGAGATGAAATTTTAGGTGAATCGACTTAATTAGGGTCTATTAATTAGGGTTTAGTGATTATAACTCGAGACAAAGAAATCCATCCTTTGATAGTCTAGAATCGACAACGTATTAACACAAAAGTGATTAGGTTAGCATTAATGATAGGATAAATCCCTTTCTTATAATTTGGTAATTTTTCTTGTGTGATTTTCCATTGTGAATTCAGTTGTGTTCAATATTTGATTGCTTTCATGTTAATTTTACAAATTATCTTTCTGCCAATCATCTTCACGTGTTTACTTTTTTGTTCAGTTTTTATTTTCATTTTAATAATTCTTTAGGCTTTAGATAACTTAGAATTAGATTAGTTCGATAACTCCTAGAGGGATTGACACCTCACATACTATACCTATGACCTGTATGCTAGTAGTATATTAAGGGTTTTAAATAAATTAAAACTTGCCTTAACAAGTTTTTTTAGCATCGTTGTCAAAAAGTAGTACGATTAGTTTAGTTCTTATAATCTAAGGCATTCTCATCACTCTTGTGTTCGTGCATTTGCACACACACAAGATTCACTCGACATCGCTTGCTTAGAACAAGCCATTCAAATAGTTAAATGTCAAGAAGAAGAAATTGAAGAACTAATGGCTGAAAAGTTTCATCAAGAGTTCAATCAAGGAGGAAACCAAGGGAACTAATTGTGGACCCTTATGGATTTCATGAGATTGGGATAACCAATCAAGGTGTCGCTAGGACACCAGTCCAAGCATCTTCATTCGAGATAAAACTAGCCTTACTAAACATGTTAACCAACAAGGATCCGAATGTATATGTAGTGAACTTCCTCGAAATATGTGATAACTTTCGATATAATGGGATGTCATAATACATTTTAAGATGAGGCTTTTTCCCTTTATGCTAAGGGATAAAGCCAAAGCTTGGTATCTGTAGCACCCCACTCCCGCCAGACATGTACCTGACATCCTGCGTGATATCCGAGTCTATGCCCCGCGAGGGTGACATGCTAGAGCACTTAATTAGTCAAAAGTCATTATAAATATTTAAAAAAAAACCACAAAGATAGTATGCGGAAATCAATCATCAAATAGAGCCCACTTTATTCCATAAGCATTTTCAATCAATACATTACAATCAATAAGGTTTCAATAGCCAATTAGGGGCCGATACAAAGGTAAAAACACTTATAAACATGATATCATTACACTTCAAAATCATTTACTAATATTTCCAATTTGGAAAGTTGTTACAGAATATAATAATTTACATACACATGATACAATCATTACAGAAAACACAATTTGATATAAAAATAAGAAATAAAAATACAGACGCGAACTGATCCCGACCCCTATCCTGTACTTGTATGCTGCAGGTATACTCTCATTTGCCTAATGGGGTATTCTTCTGGTCTGAAAAATATTTGCAAATTTTGGGTGAGTTTTGCGAACTCAATGAGTAACCATCATCGATGGCTCACCCAGTAACATAACACATAATTCACATTCACTTCAATTTACATTTCATATTCAATGCAATTTAATCATTCATATTATGCATATGCAGTGCACATGACCCACTTTCTATTTATTACTTTGTTGTGACCGAGTGCCTAAACTGTCCCATATAGGGCTCATTGATAACTGTCCCTTATAGGGTTCATTGATAACTGTCCTATATAGGGCTCACTAAATGTTGAGCCTGAGGCTCTGAATCACTTTCTGAGCTCGAGGTTTTTTTCACACTTTCAGCTTTAAGCTCTGATCGGTGGCTACTCTGGTCACAACTGCTATTATGTTTCATGTATTCATGACATGGAATGCATCACTGACATTTGCATATTCTCATTCACTCATATTCACATATCATCGGACCTTAGTCCGGCATTCAATATTAAAGTTGAGAATCATATCTTCACTTACATGCAAATGCTCATTCGAAACACATTTATCATCAAATTATGTAAACTTAGTTCATCTAATTCACATACAAGCAACACTTCAATATCAACCAAGCATCATAATCATTGAACCTCATGTCTGGAAACCAACATAATCAATCACATTCATAACACCATCCAATAGTTAATTAATACAAAATTCAAATAAAACAAATAATGAAATGAGACCATCTAGGTCTACTCACAGTACGCTATAGATTAGCACTAGATTCAATGATTTGGAAACGTTTGAATGTAGACGTTTATCTTGCACATCAAAATTATGTAATACACATGATGCACACGCATTAATAATTGCACAATTATAAGCATTCCCTATGCACAAGTGTGTATATATAATATGTACAATGCATGTTCATGACAATCCTGGGTATCTTTCCAATAATTTCATCACAAAATGAATCTCATATCAAACTCATCTAAGTATAATTTATACTTAGGTTTATGCCTCACTAAAACCATTAAAATCACAATTCATTTCCCATTGGCTTACTTTCAGATTTTTCCACGACACTCTTTCAGGTCTATTGTTCATATTAAATTAGAGTGTGTAATTGATGTAATTTGATCACATTCTCTTCTAGAAAAGTGTTCCTCTATGTCTTATGTTTCCATTGACACCAAAATCACTCAATTTGGTTCAGTAATGTAAAAGTTATACTCCAAATATTGTCAGACTACTTTTTTTCTATGACAGTACCCCATGCTCAACTTCCACCCAAAAATTGAAAATTTTTTAATTGATTTAGAATTTAATTTCTTCATATCATTTGTATCCCTATGCCTCTAGTTTACTCCAAATTAAGAATCACTCCATTTAGATAACTGCAGAAAAAGAAATGCCCACAATACTGAACCATGTTTAGTGTAGAGAAAAGTTTGCCGCGACTAACTCCTCTAGAGAGGAATTCTCGCGACAATTTCACAAGTTCGCCGCGGAAAATCTAGAATTCTCCACAACGAAATTTAACCAAAAGAAATCCTCCTAGTCTTCAAGTTCACCACGACGAATTTCCAAAAGTTTGCCACAACAAACTTCCACAGACGCAAATCCAGTTTTTCAACTTCAGTTCATATTTTTCCCTAACCCATCTTATACTAAGATCACCTTTTCTACTTCATTTACTCCTCATTATCAACTCCATTTCAACTCAACATCATTCACAAATAATTCATAATATATATTTGACCATTAACCAAAAACAGAACATATATGTTTACCCATTCATAAATAATTTTCTGCACTCATCTAAACACCACTTTGATAATCATTCAACCTCAAATCATCTCTATAACAACATATGAATTATTACTTATCAAGCATATGTTAGTAGTGTGCCCTAGGCCAATGGATAGTTGTGATTCATGTGTTAACATTATGACTTGTTAATAATATATTATGAGATATTCCTTTCATATATGCATGTATTTCGTTTATGTAATGTGA
>JANTNU010000008.1:20881831-20892322 GCA_024752395.1 Erythroxylum havanense
AAGGAAAGAGAAAGAGTTTAAGCTTTCCTTAGAAGCAAAAGAGAATTTCGTGGGTTTTATATAGGTAAGGGAATTTCAAATTTTTTTGAGATTCTTGATTGGGTTTTGATGCTAATAGCTTAAGTTAGGTATGGGTAAAGTTATGTAGGTGTTAATTCAAGTTTTCCTTTCCTTAGAATTTCCAATTTTAGTGTCCTATGTTAAATTGGGATTATTGTGTTTGATGAGGTGAAGGGAGGCACTTGGAGGAAGAAGTAAGGCAACTTGATCAATCTTAGAGCTAAAGGAATTAAGATGGGTGAATTTCTTAATAAATGAGTTAATAGGCTTATTAACGTTTTTATAATAAAGGCTAATTATGCTTTCCAATGAGTTACAACTTTTGAATTAATTACTCTTTATGATGATTATGCTTTTCATGAAGTGTCTTTTGTATGTAAGTTCATGTTGGAAGTGTTTGAAAAATAATTCGCGAAGTGAAAGAGATTTGGATATGTGATTTTGGAGATTATGTGAAAATCAAGCAAAAGTGAATTTTTGTAAAGGCCATTTGTGGCTAATGTGTATGAATTGTATGAATTATGTGATATGCATGTTTTCTTTGGGTTTGTGGTGGTCCCATAAGAGTCAGGTGCACCTGTCTAACCATAGGCTTCTCCCGCCTGCCCGCTAGTAGCATTGAAGCTCCTCACGGACTCCCATAAATTCACGGCTATACATGACCGCTTCGCGGGAATGTGTGGTACGTTCCGTTTCAAATCCACCCGAACCACTTTTCCATGATTATTTGATAGGTTGATTTGTAACTTGTTTGATGTGATGAATTTTATAAAGAGATTTGAGAAATTCAAAATGTTTTAACAATGTGATATTGATTTTTTTAATGTTGGGTCCGTTTTTTGCGTACCGGGACGAACAGACCCCGCGCACCTCAAATTTGCAGCTCAATGATAAGAGGAGTGCAGCTAGAATGCAACATAATTGTAAGCTATGATAGAATTTATGTTTGATATTTTATCAAAAAATTCTATGAGACATAATTGTAAGCTATGATAGAAGTTATTTTTATCATTATTTATGAACTTATCATGGTATTAAATAATATACAATCGTCAAAACTCATATTTATTATTTTATCATATAAAGTTACGAACTTTAAATTTCAAATTTTAATTACAAGAAATTGAAGTTATATTATTTAATTTTATAAGTATCTTATGATTAGGCCTATTGGGAGAACATTAAAACATGGCCTAATATTAGATTAACAAATAATTTATGTTTAAGTCTAATCAATAATTAAATAATAATCCTAATTTGTCACTGAGTTTTGATATAGACGTACCATATTAAATTATAAAGGATATGAATGACCCCTTTTCTTACCCATTAATATTTCCAGTTAAAAGATACAAATTAGTCCATCTAAAGCATAATTCATCAATTTGTTTGGAGAAGAGTTTGTGACATGTTAGTTTCGTGGAAATCTTCATGTAACTATTTATGTTTTATATTGTGAGAATTATGTGTTTTAAATCATGTCATTAATGCTTCTTTGAGTTATTTAAACTTTATTTCCTTATAATGTTAAGGTTTACTTAATGAAATGCATAATTGAACACTAATTTACTAGTTTTCCTTTGGTTTTCCTCTTTTTCTTCTTCCTTTCCTATCTAGATAGAACACATTATTCTAGAATTAAAAGAAGGGAATTCACAAAGCTCACTAAGGACCTCGCCAAAAACTTGAACTAGTGATGTCACACCTTACCATCAATTGCTTTTGGATACATATGGGCAAAAGTCTGGAAATTATTACTACCCTTTCTTCCATTTTTCAACACTCATTTAGCTTTGGTTAATTCAGTTCTACTTATTTATGATTAGATAGGTTTGGCAATCAAGATATTGCTAGATAAAGCATTTGATAACTTAGAAAGACAAAAGCCAAAGAGTCGCTAAGGTGATCAAAAAAGAAAGAAACCAAAAATGCTTTTGATCATTTTTAAGTAAGATAGAGAGAAGCATAATAGCTCATAGAGCTACGACTATTTCACGTGTTATACGAGTTACTAGGTTAGATAAGACTCCTCTCCGAATTTGCATCTCATACACAAGATGATCGATACAATTGAGGATGGTACATTAGCACGGAGAAAGAATACTGACCGTAGGAATGAAACAGAATTAAAGACAAAGGTGACAGGTGGCTTTGATCATAAGTCGTTATATTGTTATAAGGAAACATATATATATGTTTCCTTAAAAGAAGGAGAAATACTTTATATTGTTAAAATGAGACAATTATACGTGTCCAACAAAAGACCATTAATTGTGTACGAGTTGCCGCGTAAAAAGAAGGCGGGCGACCTACTTTTCTTTAAAGTTCTTAACCAAACTTTGACGGACAAAACGCATGTTTGAAGAAGACAAATCTCAAAAAGTAAAATAAATTGACGAATCCATTCAGTATGAGATTACGTGTCTTTCCGACTCCAGCTTTCTCTACAGGCAGCCTCGTCGGTTGGTCTAAATTGTCGGAATCTTGGGTTAAATTCAATACCGATGAGGTACATCAGCCCAAGTCGTCCGTTGCTATTATAAGGGGGCTTTATTTGTGACTGCACCGATCACTGGCGCGGTAAATTCACCAAATGTCTTAGCAGTGAATCATCGCAAATTGCCGAATTTTGGAGACTCCACTCCGGACTCTCGTTGGCGTAAGCCATGGGATATCGACAAGTCATTATTGAGACGGATTCCTTCGAGGTGATTAATATCCTCTCTTCATCCCGACTGGATCTTACTGAGCACTTTTTTTTATTAGCAGGTACCAGAGATTTACTCCAACGCGATTGAGAAATACACCTCCAGCACGTGCCACGAAAAAGAAACCAATGTACGAATCTTTTGACAACCCTCACTATTCGTACCGGCCCAGGTTACGTTTATCTTCCCAGACCTCCCATGTGCCTTACGAAACTCCACCTTCGGGACCAACAGAGAGTACAATGTCACAGAGCTAGCGGCTAGTTAGATTTTTCTTTGTATTTTTTCCCTTGTACAAAAAAAAAAAGATATATAAATTTAGTATTTATGGTCAAAGTCCTTACGGCCTTCTTCTGGAAGCTCAAGTTCAGCCTCACCACAAATTTGACCGTTGGTCTCTGTAGTCCTCATCTACCTACCGCCACTACACCAAACCGATTCTTCTGATTTTCCCACCAACAAACGAGAATTGGAAGTTCTTAGTATAAAAAACAGATACATTTACTTATTCGAGTTGGATAATTATTGATAAACGGTAGTTATGGGTGAGAAAATCAATTTAATTATACCCACTTTACATAGTTTGGAATTCGTATTTTCCAAGGAGCAATGTCAAAGTCAGTTTTTTACTAAAATTACTAACAAGGACTAACATACAAATCCAGTCTGATTGTAATAATTTATTTATCCGATTCCGACAGACGTGCATGGCATCCACATTGTAACAAGAGCAAGAAGGAAAAGGGAAAGCAAATAAAGGAAAATGGAGTTGAAGAAGAAACCACTTAGTCTCGTTTATCTTATCCCACCTAAACTCTTCTTTGAGTTGTTTTCCTCTCAGAGAAAACGCGCAAACTCCACACGCACATGCTCATCACGTTCCATGAATATGATCTCCCTCAGCCGACGTACGTTTGTGGTACTCATCATTAACTATTTGAAACTCTTAATTCTTGTAATTTTTCTCTCTTTTAAACAGAATATCAGCATAACATTTCTCTCACTTCCTCCCCCCCGTAAATTGTACACGTGCAAAGTCCACGTTCTTCTCTTTTGACATTGAAACGCACCCTGTCAATTTTCAATCTCCCCGATTTTTTAACAACTTCTGCAAGAATTTGACTTGGAAATTCTTGGGTTTCTGTTCATTTGCCTATAAAAGGACGGGCTTTGTCTTCTGTTTGCCGAACACCGAGTTAAAACTCTTGTCTTGTGCGCTTGTCGTTCTTGGGTTGTCGTCTTTTCAGCGTTCTGTTACTTGCAGAGGCTTGTTCTGGGTTGTGGAGGAGGAGAGAGAAAGGTTTGGGCTGTGATGGAGAGTACAATGATGAATGGTGGTCATTCAGTGGACGAGATAAAGGATGCTCTTGTGGGTGGGGGTGTCGAGGACGTGCATGGTGAGGATTTTGCCACGGAGGATCAGCTTGCTACCCCCTGGACTACCTCTGTTGCTAGGTGAGAGAACTAACGAGTTTCAGTTTTATTTTTATTTTGTTCACTACTCTAATTTTCTCGGTCCAGCGTGCGTTGTCTGTGCTGATTCATATATTATGAGCATATATCATATTGGCATGGATTTAATGGCATCTAAAGTTTTCATCTTCGGGCTTCATGTGCACAGTATATTATTTTACGCTATTTGGTTTATACATTTGATCGGACTTTGTAAAGATTTAATCCAAGCTAATGACCTTATCTTATACTATACATCTCTGAAATGAAACTTAGGCTAATTAAGAAAAGTACATGAATTTCCTGAAGAAAATGTTTGTTCTGCTTCATATCATATTTTGTTGGTTTGAAAGTTGCAGTTTATGTCTATGACAACGATAGATCTGGGGATTAGTGGCTCTAGATTTTCCAAGCAAGCTTGACACGACGCTTGCAGCATAAGAAACACTTCAACAACACAAAACGTATTATATTGGAAAATTTCCCATTATCCTGGCTATAATGGCAGGATTAAGAATGCTTGCTGGTTTCGTGCTGCTACCCTATTATATGATTTATGCGGATAAGATGCAGAATTTTGTTTTTTTTTCACTATCCATATGTTATTCGTTAGTAATGAATTTGATATTTCATTTTGATATAATCTTTAACTGATAGCCCTGCCAACGCTTCTTGCTTCTTCTTTTTTTTTCCTTCAATTGTTTCATATGTTAGTAAAATTTTGTTGAGTCTCTAACTTTGTATGCATGCATAACTCTTGTTCTCGTTGCTTGTTATCACTTCATACATCTATATTTGCATAATTTCAATCTTTTCATTGATCACTATTAATTTTCCTCATGTCATAGTGGGTATACATTGTTGCGTGACCCACGCCACAACAAAGGGCTTGCATTCACTGAGAAAGAGAGGGATGCTCATTACTTGCGTGGTCTTCTGCCCCCAGCAACCATGACTCAGGAGCTCCAGGTTCGTTAACAGAAGTGTCATTGTTAATTGTCCATTCTTTCACATTTAGCATCCTAAGTTCCTGGAGTTATTTTGCTGCTTACCGTTCGATCATTGGTTATAGGAGAAACGATTGATCCACAACCTTCGTAACTATGAAGTTCCTCTACAGCGATACATGGCCATGATGGATCTTCAGGTGCATGTTCATCTCTTATGAATCTAGAACGAGTCAAGCCGGAAAAGTATTGATTTTATATTGAGTCATTCCAAGATGATGGACTTGAATAACTGAATAGCAGTTTGCCTTTTCAGTGAGATTACTCATCCCTGATAGAGGGGAAAGCATGTAACTTTGGCTCCTTAATTTTCAGGAGAGGAATGAAAGGCTTTTTTACAAACTTCTAATCGATTATGTGGAGGAACTACTGCCGGTTGTGTACACTCCTACAGTTGGAGAGGCATGTCAGAAATATGGGAGCATTTTCAGGCGTCCACAGGGTCTTTACATCAGTTTGAAGGAGAAGTACGGCCATAAAGTTTCTTTTCTTTTTCTTGTTACTTATTTTAGTAAGATACCATTGGAGTGTTTATCATAGTCGAATTTTTCAGAGGCAAGATTCTTGAAGTGTTGAAGAATTGGCCTGAGAGAAATATACAAGTTATTGTTGTTACTGACGGCGAGCGTATTTTGGGGCTTGGAGATCTTGGATGCCAGGTATCGATTCCAAAGCCATTCATTTACAAGATGATCGTTGTGATTTTCTTCTAGCTGGATATGTAAAATTTTCTGTTTCTGCCAATTGTTGAATCCATCACAGATGGACCTCATGGAATTTATTTATTGTTGTTAGGGAATGGGTATTCCTGTCGGAAAACTCTCTTTGTATACTGCACTAGGAGGAGTACGTCCATCAGCTGTATGTATTACCACTCTCAACATTGTTATTCAGTGTACCCCATGCTTGCCTTATGAATTTGCAAAAGCAAAAAGTTCATGTTTTATCCTGGTCAAAAGTTTGAACATGTGATGACAAAGTGCGGTATATCCAACCTCAACCACATAAGACTCGTCTACTGGTTTTTGAGTTACAACATTCCTGATGATAGATTTTGATCCAAGAATAGGTTCCAGTCATTTAGGAAAATTTTAAGTTTGTTTTGCTTATGTCTTAATGTCAAGTAATTCAGTTAATTTCCCCATTGGACTTGACGAGTGGTTAAATTCTTGGACGACGTGGAGAATATAAATTTTTTGATATAAAATACATGGGCATGCTCCTGACTTTAAAACTTGCAGTGCCTTCCAGTAACAATTGATGTTGGCACAAACAATGAGCAGTTGTTGAATGATGAATTTTATATAGGACTTCGGCATAAGAGAGCAACAGGCCAGGTACAATCATTTAAACCAATCTTCCAGTTTTGTTCTTGCAATTAGAAAAAAATTGCTAAAGAAAAGTGGAATTTTCTTCTGGCCTAGGAATATGCCGAACTTCTGCATGAATTCATGACTGCAGTTAAACAGTGTTACGGGGAGAAAGTCCTTATACAGGTATGCAAAATCAGTTATGACATCATGTCTAGTCTGCTTAACCTTAAAAAGTTTTGGGGCCTGATTTTGCTATGAATTTTGTGAACCTTTTAGTTTGAAGATTTTGCAAATCACAATGCGTTTGAGTTGCTTGCAAAGTATAGATCAACTCATCTTGTGTTCAACGATGATATACAGGTAATGGTGTAAAAATTACATATATTTTAAATTTGGTGCTCTAATTTGTCCTTAACAGGAAATCTAAATTACCAAGTATTTCATTTGCAGGGAACAGCATCAGTTGTGCTAGCCGGGCTCATAGCAGCCTTGAAATTAGTTGGTGGAACCTTGACTGATCATACTTTCTTATTCTTGGGGGCTGGAGAGGTGAGAATGAATTGGCAAATGTCTTGAAAAGAACATTTGTTCTTTGTTATATTTTTATTGATATATTACTATCCACCCACTTTTAAGGCATTTCATCGATTTACTTGTCCATCTAATCAGACTGCATCCTTTTTAGAACAACTTGCTTCCTATGCTTTAATTAAGGAAGCAACCCCCTTCTGTTTGCCACTGGTGGATAGGTCATGAGAGAAGTGATTAGGTGAATCCAAACAGTTAAGAAAACAAATTATGCTGTAGTAAATGTGTTACAAAGTTGGAAGACAGGCATGCACACACTTTCAGGCACATTGATCACGCCTGATAGTTACCTGTATAGGTGTTAATCTTTGCCTCCTTATGTGTTCTTGTTTCTAAATTCTGGCTTCTCTGATGATGCAGGCAGGAACTGGTATAGCTGAACTTATAGCTCTTGAAATATCAAAGCAGGTATTGCATTGCCCTCGCCCTGTGCAATATTCAACAACTTGCTATTTTTCTTTTGTTTACTGTGGACCCATTGGCCTAAATTGAGCAGCAGAGCTGAGTGTAGTGGTTGTTTTCCCCTCATCCCACCCAAGCCTCCAAGGATTCACTTATAATCTTCTTGCTAAGCTTATGATTAATATCATTCCACTTATTTATTTTTTTTGACCTGGCTTCTAGCTGATCCTATGCCTTTGTTTTATAGACAAAAGCTCCCCTTGAGGAGTCACGCAAGAAGATATGGCTTGTCGACTCAAAGGTATAGTCTTTGCTATATCCTATAAAAGATTCTTTTTTTGATATCATTTTTAATGAAGTTTTTTGCAACTGAAATGATTGAACACGTATCTGCATGTTTAAATTTTTGCCTTTCGTTTTTCAGGGTCTGATCGTTAGGTCCCGTAAGGAGTCCCTTCAACACTTCAAGAGGCCTTGGGCTCATGAGCATGAACCCGTCAAAGGGCTTTTAGATGCCATTAAGGTGTTAAATTGATCTTCGTATATCCACTTACATTAGCAGAGAAATATTCATGCTTTGTCCTTGAATCTTACAAGTTCAATCAATCAGGCAATCAGGCCAACAGTGTTGATAGGATCATCTGGAGCTGGAAAAACATTCACAAAGGAGGTGGTTCAGGCCATGGCATCCTTCAATGAGGTTCACTGTCTTGCTCTCTGAAACACAGATAAATGCAGGGAAGTGTCTCATTACATGCGCAGTATATAAATTTACCTGACCCAAACATGTTGCTTGTGGCACAGAAACCGCTAATTCTTGCTCTTTCCAATCCTACTTCGCAGTCTGAATGCACAGCTGAAGAAGCTTATACATGGAGCGAGGTAACTGCAATTTTCCCTTTTCAGATATTACTTCAATTATTCATACATATAATAGTCGTGGGGCTTGCCAAACTAATAGAACTAGTTTACACCATATTCACTCCCATCATTGTTCATCTACAGGGTCGTGCTATTTTTGCCAGCGGAAGTCCATTTGATCCTGTTGAATTTAACGGAAGAGTCTTGGTGCCTGGTCAGGTATTATTATTTACCATGTATTGATCTTATAGATCATTCTATTACTGGAAACTGACCCTAGTTGGCCGCTTATTGTCTTATTCAGGCAAACAATGCTTACATATTCCCTGGATTTGGTTTGGGTCTGATAATATCAGGTGCCATACGTGTGCATGATGACATGCTTTTGGCAGCCTGTAAGTACTTGGCCTATATAATGAACTCTTTTGGTGGGAAATGTTAGCTTATATGGGGGAGTGAGCTCATAAATGTTCCTGCAGTTTAATATATTCACTTTCCCTCACAATGATACTAGTGTTTGCTTCTTACGAGCCTAAACTAACTGCTCATAACACCATCTTTTTTCCAGCGGAAGCGTTGGCTGCACAAGTCAAACAGGAAAACTTGGACAAGGGACTCATTTACCCTCCATTTTCCAACATTCGGAAGATATCAGCTCACATAGCGGCTGAAGTGGCTGCCAAGGCATACGAACTTGGTGAGTTCTTTTTCAGATTTGTGCAGCAGCTTATAAAAGCAATATCCTGCATTATCTGTTGATGGTTTTTACTAATTAAAAATCACGGTTTAGGTGTTGCATCTCGTCTCCCCCGTCCTAAGAACATTGTTAAGTATGCAGAGAGCTGCATGTACAGCCCAATCTACAGGAGCTACCGCTAAGACATGCAAAGGACTTGTGAATTTGGCAAGCACTACGGTCGGAAGCAATTGTGTTGAAGCTTTCCAATCATAGTACCATTAACAATTGTCCCCACAAGATTCTTGCATCTGCCTTGCTATTTTCGCACTTAAATCTTTTTATTTTCTTTTTAATTAGGCCACATGGAAACTGTATGTTTGACAAATAAATGCTCATAAAATTAGTACTATTTATTCTTAAAATCTAATGGTTTAAATCAAAGATTTGATTTTGATGGACGGTTTATAGTTTACTAGTTCATATACAACCATTGAACTTACCTAATCAACAACTAAAGTTATATGCAAAATATGGACCAAGATCATTCAATAAAACAGTATAAACATGATACCAAGGTAAAACCATCAAACATCCTTTTATTAATGAAAAATAAGCATTATATAACTTTATTGTACTAGAAAACTCCATGATGAACCCCACCCTTTCATTGAATTCTCTTTAAGTAAAAGTTTGATATTTTTTTCATACTTTCTATTACTAATCAATAATAATGTAACAATTTTTTTTTTTGTAAAAATAAAAGGAAGTAGACTAAATATAGGATGAGCATGTTAGACTATTCTTAGGTTTATAAATTTGTAAAAATAATTGTTTGGAGTGAAAAGATGATCAAACTAGTGCAGATTAATAGTGTAAAATAGGAAAATAAATTTTTAATTAAATTTAATGATAGTAGTCACGAGAACTTACCTTAGCGTATATTCCTTTTATATGTAATCATTCAAAAATTGTAGGGGGAGTCTAACTATCCTACTAAAGCCAAGATCCAACTTCTTTTTTTCTAAGGGGGAAAAACGAAACTTTATAAAACTAAAGAACGAATACAATCCAGAATAGATTCCCAAAACATAAAACTAGGAAAAGAAATAGAAGAACGAGCTAATTTATGAGCTAAGTAGTTGTTAATGCGACGAACCCACACCACCTTAATATCAGGTCGTTGTAACAGAAGAGCCTGACATTCATGAATTATCGAACCATATTCGGACCAATCGTGAACCGAATTGCGTATAGAAAGAACTATATCTTGCGCATCCGAAAACACAGTACCGACACCCGGACAACGAGCTACAATCTGATTAAGGGTAGTCCTCAAAGAAACTACCTCAGCAACACGAGGCGAAAAGAAACCAGGTGTGGAAGTGGTGAAAGCATGCACAAAAGAGCCACTGCTAGAGAAC
>JANTNU010000008.1:21082022-21094109 GCA_024752395.1 Erythroxylum havanense
GCTAATTTCAATCATAACAGTCCAAAATTTGCACCAGAACCCAGAAATCACCAAAATCCATACTTAGAAACATTACATATACTAGAACACATTAATACACAAATTACCATCTGAAAGTTAATCAGCCATATCTTCTAACATAAAAATATAAAAATAACATAATTAGTGGCAATGAAAAGCTAACAAGAAATCCTTCAACTTCCATGAAAACCAATTTCACAAAATATGTCTACTTTAGCCTAAAAAAAGTTCCCCAAAGTTCAGGTCACAAATCAGTCAATGGTAAAAGCACCACTGTTCACCCTGCATACATATCTTACTTTCAAAGCAAAATTTAAAATCTTTCAAGCCACAATTGGACAGAACCTCCTTTATATAAATTCTAGACAAACTTCTCAAGTTTAATTTAAGCTAAACCTCAACTCAATAGCATAACCATATCAAAAGTTATGACTAAAAAACTGAAACATACACAAGGTGAATTTTCTAGATTTCCCACCTAACACAATTCCTTTCATTCCAACATCATTACTACATCAATAAGCATCCCATTTAGCCAAGAAATCAGCCACAAATTCATCAAGCCATTCACTTAAACATAAGTCCACAAAATTTCCAGCACACATAACCAATCATTTCCTTTTAAAAATTAATCAACTAACATCATAAAACCAATCCAAAACACTTAATTCACTTCTTCTAACACTCATCCAATCCCACCTCATCAATTCTCAAGAAAACATCAAGCAACAAGCAAATTACATACCCAAATTCTTCACATACAATTTCATGCAATTTAGTGAGCAAACATCACAAAGAATGCAATTAATTATGAAACCATAATATAACACAAGTTTCTTACCTATTAAACTTCCAAAATCACAAACCCTCACCAACTCTAACTTTCCCTACACATACGTACATCACTTGCATAAGGGGAAAGGATTAAGCTTATTTTTATGAACACAAGAGGAGAATAACTTAAGATAGAAGAGCTTGTTTAGGTGGAGAAGAGTAGCAAAATTACAAGAAGTAAGAAACCTACGAAGTAGGAGGAATAAGGAGACGTTGCAATTTTGATGAGTTTACGAACTCAGTGAGTGAACCATCATCGATGTGCTCGCTCAAGCCAGAACACAAACATCACAAGTATATAACCAAATTCATAAGTATATCACATTTTCCAATTAGAATTCCACATCACCTTTCATCATATTTCAGTAAGTTCAATATGTACACAAACTTTGTGTATTACTATAATTGACAATTTAGCAAATCATCACAAATTCATTCATACTATCAAATTTCACAAGTGCAATATGAATACGAACATTTCATATCATCATTTCAGAATAAACCAATCATTCATCTCAATCATTCATAAGATGCATGTCAAATTATAAATATGCAAATGCAAATATGGCTACACTTTTATTTTTATTTTGTTATGATCGAGCGCCTATTTACTTTCCCGTATCTATTGTAGATACCGGACTTATTTCATATACTGTCCCGTATCTATTGTGAATATTGAGTTCATTAATAACTGAGCTTATGGCTCTTGTGCACTTTTATGAGCTTTAAGCTCTTTTTCACTCTGTTCACTTCGATCACAACTCTTTTATTTGATCATACATAACAATGTGATGGAGTGCATCAATTCACATAATATGTTATTAATAACTTTCATTTAGTGTCCACAGTCATTTATCATATTCATCAGATCTGAGTCTGACATTCAACATTCTGTTAAGTACACAATTTTCATATTCACATTTAATCAGAAAGCACTTTCAATGCAATCTTGAATATCAAACTCCTTAGACCAATAATGTTCGGAATCATGGCCATCATATATATAAAAATTTAATAATTGAAAGTTAATAAAAAATAATTCAATCTTGGTGAGAAAATATCTAGGTTAACTCATAGTACAGTCTAGATAAACTATTACCTTGATGACCTCGACAATATCTAGATGTTGATGATCTACTTATGATTCTTTAATCATACAAAGCACACATATAGTTCACACCTTACTAAGTTGATCAATCATACGATTATTCAATCATGCATATGTTTATATGTCATGTTCAATGCATGCTCAATTGACTATTATAGTTATGTATCCTTAATCACAAGTCTTGATCATTCAAATATTATAGTTTGTACATAAATTGTTTACAATTTAGGTTTATGCCTTAAGTAAACCTTAGGTACTCTAAATTCACCAATCATACATTCATCAATCCTTTCCTAGCATTATATATTCACACAATTTTCTAATTCTCATTCAATCATACCTGTTTCACATTACTTATATCCTTTGGATCACATTTGCATTCAGAAGAACATCTTTATACCATTAACAACTCATAAATCCTAAATTTAAATACATTGAAATCAAACAATCCATTCCTTAAATTATAACATCAATTATCAACCTAAACTTAACAAACACTTAATTAATTAATCCAGCATCAAGCTAGGTTCATTTCAAGCCCCAATCAAGGCCAAATGCATCTAAGTAAAGTAAATTATCTTTATATAGTTCAAATATTACACAAAACTGAAATTTTCTCACTTCCATGCATTGCCCACGATCTTGGGAGCTAGATAGGTAATCTAAAGGTGCATTGTCCAATTTCCATCAATTTTTTTCCAGATTCTTACACCTATATACCAAATTGAAAACAACTTCATCGTAGTCTACTAATTATACCTCAATTATACCTCAATTATATTTCAATTCATCATCAATTTCATCTCTAATTCCAACTTAAAACCATTCAATTGGTAGCGCATAAACTATGGTTTTGTTTAAGCATCAAAATCAAAACAGAAACTTTTGTTCACGTAAATACATGTAGTCCTAGTTTTTTTCCATTCCACGAGCTCTACATTAACATCTTTCTTTAGCATAAATTCACCTTCATTATACTTCAAATCTCAATCTAATTTATCCATGTTACCACCTACAACCTACGGTTTTTATACATCAAAAACAAGACATGAAAGTATCCAATTCATGCATCATTTTTCCAGCACACTTCACCATCAACATCATATACATTCCATCCTAATCTAATTATCATAAACTCTCTATTATAACATGCCATAAAGAACAATCTTTTACTTACTTGTCTATTTTAAATTTCCACCTCAATGACCAGGATAATTTAGCTGTCCATGCATGCAAAATCATCACCGATTCAAGGTAGAAATAAGTTAGTTTTTAGCTAGGATAAAAGACCACAACAAGAACTACAATATTTTGGTTCTATAGCTATCTTGTAAAGGATAAAAGCATGGATTTGGTGTAGAAATTTTGTAAGACTTAAACCAAAATTTAGAGATGTGAGATGGAAGCAAGTTTTGGTGGAGAGAGTGAAGAAAGAAGAGAAATGAACTCATCAGAAACTTTTCCAGTATTTGCTTAATTCAATTAGGTACAAGGTGTCATTATCTTAGATTAACATTTGTCTTTAAGCATGCATCTCATTGTCCACTCTATAGGTTGCAAATTTCATAATAATACTAGGCCATTTGTCAATTAATTACCTATGCCAAATGTCACTCAATTATCTATGCCAAATGTCACTCAATTATATGCTTAGTCATCCTAATTTTTCATGTGTCCACTTGTTTTACAATTTGAAATTTGAAAATTTCCTAGACTAAATGTAGATTTTAATTAATCAATTTTCTAATTGCAACAATAAATTTGTACTTTACTAATTATAGTCCGCCAAACCAAAATTCAAGACATAAACAATACGCAATTCACATCATGATTACTTTAAACCTTTTATATCCTATAATATGTCAATTGACTATATATATTATCTTTGCAATGTGTACTAAATTATAATTCATGTGTGTATGCTAATGATATGCATGTGAATAAAATGGATTTCATGAATTCTCAATGATATGACCATTTTTGTAATAATCTAAGGCTCTAACCCTTAATATGGGAAATGGACTATTACATAATTGGTCTCTTGCTAGTCCTCGAATCCAAAGAGCATAGCTGTTTCAGCTACATAACTGACTACCTCCTCATTCAAAAGTAGCGAGCATTATATCTAATTGGCAATGACATTGTGGCTTTAGAGGATTTATTGCCTTCGAGGGATACTTGCCTATAATCTATGCAAATCAGAGTGAAGAAAGAATTATATGGACACCACAGTCGTCAGGATTATTCATCAATAAATTTTGTCGAGAAATATTAAGTAGGTTCTTCCACAAAGTGGAATGATACAAACTCATATAGGAGAACACTATCAACCACATAACAACCATTATTGTGTGGCTTGGCTTGCGAGTCACGATCAATTAAAGACCAAAATGTGTTGGCATGGCACACAAGACACAACATGTATTTTATGTATAGAACTGGAGGAAACTTGTGACCACCTATTCTTCAATTGTTGATATTCAAAAGTTGTATAGGGAAGAATCCAACACATACTGAACATGTTGAAGCATACATATGAATGAGCATCAATGTTACAATGATTTATATCCATGTCCAATACTAGACAATCGCATGTGGTGCTGCTTAAGGCTGGTTTTACGATAACTATATATTCTCTTTGGAAAGAAAGGAACAAGCATCTTTATTAAGGTCACGATGAAGATAAATACCAAGTTGCAGACAAAATTATTAATTAGATAAGAATAACGATTATTGCTAAGAATATGGAAAACCAACTCACTATGAACATAAAGTGCAAATGGCATTTATAACTAGATGATCTTTTTATCTTCGTCAAGAGATGATGATCTCCTTAACACTTTTTTGTACCTTGCGTTTTAGTTAGATTTTGTATAAAACAAAACTCATTATAATGGTGTAATAGTTTATGCTATTGTGAATATATTATCATTTAATTTTCAAAAGAAAAGAAAATAGATTTTATATAGGGATGGCATCAAGTATGCTAATATAGGTAGGAATGTGATGAAGTCCAATTTAACCCATAGTTGAAATTTGTTAAAATATTATAAATTTTTATTTGTTTATAGAATATTTTGTGTAAATGATTAAAATTGAATCAATGTAAATTTTAATTAGGCTATAAATTAGTGTTACAGTTCTTTTTAATTTGATTTTCACTCTCATCACTACTTTTGGCATTATTTTGCTCTAATCGTCAGTTAAATCTGACATTCTTACTAGTACAATGATCAGTAATTTATAAAGAATTCAATATGTTAATATTTTTTCTAAGAAGAAATTACTATTAAAATATAACTTAAATTATGCAAATAAAAAGAAATTGATTAAATATAATTAGGGCTAGTAATTTTTAAGAACATATGATATGTTTATATTATGAAATTTTAACAAAGTGTCTACATATAAATAATAGGGTAAAATTCGTTAGGCTTTCCTCTGGTTTGACATATTATCAATATATTCCCTTACTTTTAAAAACTATCAATAACCCTCATATAGTTTTAGCTTTATAACACATATCCCCTTATTGTCAACTTTTATTATAAACTCCAATTGCAAATTTCAAAACGACATCATATAGTGCCATATCTAGTGTCACATGCAAAAAAATAACATCATTTGAAATCTACTATTAGATTTTTAACAAAAGTTGATGGCAAGAAAGATGGATGTTATAAAACCTAGACTATAGGAAGCCATTGATAGTTTTTAAAAGCCAGGAGATACATTCATAATATATCAAAGCATAGGAAGTCCAACAAATATAACCCTAAATAATATTATATATGACTTATCATCATCTCTAATTCCAAAAATAGTGATATTAAATTTCATATAAAAATAGTTAGTTTATAATATTCAATTTCTAAGTAACTAATTCCTTGTTTAATATATAATTATTTTGCTAGTTTTAAATGTGGTGACGGGTATTACCTAGTACTTACAAGGTCCAAATATAGGCTTTTAACCTCAAACCATTATAATAATTTTATTCCAAATCTTTCTTTTTATTACTTTTATCATTTATCTTTTACTTGGAAAATGTATAGCTAGTATTTTTTGTATATTAATTTGTGCATAAAGTTACCTTATTTTGGTATTAGATTCCCTGTTATTTTTCATATTGAATATTACTTTGTATATTATCTAACTACAACACGAAGTAAATTGTTAGAGTGAAATTAAAGAGGAAAGTCATATCTAAAGTACATTGAATAATGTCTATAATGCAGATGAATTTTTAGAGGAAGAGAGAGACGAATGTCCAAAATAGGAAAGTGATTAGGAAAAGGTTTGTGGAGAGATAAAGTTTAACATATTTACGAATATGTGGCAGTTAGTGGAGATGACAAAACAACTTGAATTTGTTCAGCTTAATTTGGCTCAACATGAAGTCAATAGATTTGATCTAAATTGATTATGTTCAAGTTTTTATTAAAAAAAATTGAATTATGGATCGAGTTTGGGCTTAAGTTTTACAATCCAACCCAATATGAAGTTCACACACACACACACACACACACACACACACACACATATTGCTGGGATTTCAAGTGTAAGTGAGAATCCCACATTGGAAAGAGATGGAACTAGTGAGGAGACATATAAGTGAAAAGGACCCATAAACCTAATATCTTAAGATTTTGGGTTCAAATGTAGTGTTAAGGCTCACGAGTATATTCCCTCACTAGGCCCATAATGAAGATCTCTTATGAAAATGGCCCCCTAGATCTTATAAATGGTATCAGAGCTGATGGTTTTGCAATGGGCGAGTATGAAGACTGTAGTTGGATCCCATAGTTGCCTCCCCACGTAGAAGAGTAAGGAGACTCCTAGTGGGCCTAGACTAGTGGAGTAGAAGAATTCTTGGTAACACCATATACTCAAGCTACTAAGAAAAAGATTTTTGCTTAAGGAAGAGTCTAGGCCCAATGTGGAAGTTCACACTTGAGGGGGAGATTGTTGGGATTTCAAGTATGAGTGAGAATTTCACATTAGAAAGAGGTGGAACTAGTGAGAGGCATATAAGTGGAACCATAAACCTAATGTCTTAAGGTTCGGGTTGAAGTGTGGTATCAAAGATCACGAGTATATGAAAGTGGGCTCCTCAAATCATATATACATATATATATATAAACTCTTCTTATTTTTCTCTTCCACCTCTTCCTTTAGGTCATCTATTAGAGGCCACCACTCCTCTAATCGATGATTTTTGTTTCTTTTTTAGTATTTACTTTTTTTCCTTGCTTCTCTATGTCTAATGCTTGTCAATTAATGTGTTTTGCTAGTCCTCTAATGGTGTGGACTTATCTTCTCTAATGTTTGCCTTTTCTCTTTTAGCTTTCTCTGATATTTTTCTTTTCTGAACTATATGCTTCATGCTTGTTTTGTCTTGTCTAGGCTCTTCTCTAATCTCTAGATGTTTGCATTATTTTTGTTTCCTTAAGATGTTTGGATTTGTTACTTGGTAAGCAATTGAAAATTGGAGACAAAAAAGATTATCTATGTCAAAACTTTTTGGACATGTCAAGGCGAGTCAAGTCAAATTAGAACTTAATAACTTGAGTTCAAGTGAACTTCGAGCCATCTAAACTAGATTGAGTTCAAGTTAGAGTCATGTGAATTATGAAAAATTGAGTTTCAAGTCGAATTTAGGCCACGTATTAAGAGGGTTAGATTAGACTGAGTTAGGCAAATAATAGGTTCAACCTGTCAAACATGCCTGTCCCAATGCTAACATTTACATCTAGTTTTTCTTATTTATTTTTTAACAAGATATAAAAAGGCTATTTCAAATTGAAGTCGAATATGTATTGAAAGATTAGGTGATAATAGATAATAATTTCTTATCAAGATAGTACAACTTGAACGTAAAAATACATTTTTCTTAACAAGTAGTGCATCATTTGTAAGGTTTACCATTTAGTCAAAATTCAAAAAAGTTATATCAAGACAATTGATATAGTTTTTAGAATTTTAACAAGGAATCTAATCCATGAGTATTCTTGGTTAATTAGTAGCATTTGGCTAATAACCAGCCAATAGTTTCATGAAGATAATCCTAGTTCCTTGACCATGACACTAAGCCCCTGCCAATTGAATGCTATCAATTTTTCAAAAAGACAACCTTATGTGATTGACGTATGAACTACATCGATAATAATAAACCTTTCTATTTTATTAGTAGGTAGGTTTAAGAATTCTTTGAAAAGCTGAAACAAAGTCTAAATGATAAAATATTTGTTTTATGATCTTTCTAATATAAAATTTTAAAGTGTCTAATTTTAAATTATTAGTAGCTATGTCAACAAAAGTCCTATAAAAGTTTCCATCTTCAGAACAAAGAAACAAAGATTACAATATCCACGAAAATTATTAGAAGAGGAAAGCATCACAAACAAACTCCAACAGCCTCTTAAATCAGAAAAAGACCAAGATATATTAATGAGGAAAGATGTGTATGAGTTGTTAAAAAGAGATACGAAAGACGTATGCTAACAAAAAAATTAAATAAAATCTTTCAGCTAACATATAGATGTGGATCTCTATATACTTGGTGGAGGTCGGTAAGGTTAGGAAAAAAGGAGAAAAATCTTAGCTTAGAACCAAACATTTTCAGTGAGTGAAGGGCGTGGATTTCACCGACGTCATGTCCGACGGAAATTGAGCGTCGGAAAATATTTCAACATATTCAGCGACCGAATCGTTATCAGTCGGAAAATATTTAACGCCCACCCAATTTCTCCGACGGTTACATTATTTCGGTCAGTATTTCCAACGGTTTATATACCGTCGGTATTTCTCATTTTCCTTGTAGTGTATAGTATATGGTAAAATTTTTCATCATTGTTCACTATATTCAATGTCGATCTTTTGTATATTTCCAATCAAAGTTGACATCTAAGTCATTAATAAAATGAATAAAGGTAGTTGACAACAAACAAAATGTATTACCTAAAACTGCTAGTAAATCACAAGTGACTATAATTCAACAATCCATTGCCACAACAATCTGAAAATTTTTAAGTTTAAAATGGATTCCCCGTTTGAAAACATTAACTTGCTTTATCTTGTTTTACTTTTTAGGACGCCCCTGGTTATTTGTACTATCATATATAGGAATCTTAGAAAACGCGAAGTCAATTAAGGTAGCTCAACTAATATTCGTTGTCATTATGTTGAATATAGTAAAGAGTTGACTTAACGTCGTCTTAGTTTACCTACCTATTTTCTGTCTCTCTCGTGTCGATTAGATTGCATGTCTTCTTATGGTATTATCGTTCTCAATTTTAATTTTTATAAAGCACATCTAGTTTATTAATCAATAAAATATTTTTTTTATTTTTTTAATAACATTATAATTATTTAAATAACTATGTAAACTATGAATACATGTGTATTTATAACTAATTACTTGATTAGTTATTAAACTTCCAGGAGTTTCTTCAATGAACTTGAAATTATGTCATTTCTCGTTCAAGACAATTATATAAATTGGCTTTCCAGAGTTAAGTTTGTATAACAAGTACAATTACTTAGATGTAGTACCTATTGAATGAAATTTTGGAAGGTCAATAAGTATTCTGCATCACAAAAATTATTTTTTTTAAAAAAAAGAGTGTTTGAATGTAAAATAAAAAGCACTTTAATAGATATGATTTTTTTGACAGACAAAATGACACTTTTTCAGAAACTCAAATTTGAAATTTCTTAAAAAAATACTTTTTCAGTTAGATTTTTCAGATCAATTAATGAACTTACTTTTTAATCTTTTTTGTCCTTATGTTTTATACATGATTTTCACAATTCTCACGAGCTCATTTTCATGTTTATTTTGAGAATTATATAATATTATTTGACTTTTTTTGTATGTTTTAATATTTATTTGTTATATTAATTTTATTTATGTTATCATTTATATAAAAAAATTTGATTAGATATGTTTTGATTTACGATTGAGATTAAAGGAAACTTTGTGGATTAGGTAGTTCACCAAAGAAAAGTGGTCAAGCTGTAAAAGAAGACAACCATTTTTTTTAAGTGTGAATTCTAACCAAACTTTTGAAGTCAAATTTATAATTAAGCCTTCTCCAAACGAAGATCGATGGTTTGGTTCGGATGGCGTAATCTACAGTACAAATTCTATCAGCATCATATTTAGGGTTGATGATTGATTCGTAATAATATATTTGTAGAAATAAAAAGGAAAAAGATGGCACATGTGTAAAATATGGGGTGATTTATAAGATAAATTTTTAATATTTTATAATTTTCAAATTAAAAATCGAAATAAATTAAAAAGTAAAAACTGTATTTTATGTGTTATTACATAATTATATTAATAATATAAATTTAACTATATTAATTATAAATATTTTAAAGAAAAATTTGAAAAACAGAAAATTAAGATTAAAATAAAGAAACAATAAAAATATTAAAATAATTTTATTAGTTCGCCACCTTATTATTTTAATTTATACTTTTTTTCTTCGTCTTAATAAAGTATATTTCCATCTCTTCGCTTTCCGAGTGCTGCTTGTTATCGTCTCTACTTTAATTGAACTTATACTTGATTTTCGTGGAGTTGTTCCTACGTAGATATATATATGTGTATAGGGTTCTTTACTGACTTCATGTCCACCACATTCTATAGACTTACATTATATTTAGTTTTAGTACATGAGAAAATGAAATATAATAATTCTTTTAAATTTGATGACATCTCTCAAGCAAAGCTTTTGCATACTTTTTTTATTTATCGAATTTTTATTGAGTTTCATCGACAATAAAATAATCAATAATATATTATAATATTGAAATATTTCAAAGTGTTATTCCTATTTAAGCATGATATTATTTCAAAGTGTTATACTCTAGTCACAGTTGTGAGTGACTCATGCCATGCCATTTTTTTGCTTTTCTTACATTTTGTTCCTAAATGCATCTTGCTATTTACTAAGAGTGAATATACGACCACATTTTTTTGCATACTAGTTGAATAAAATATACAATATAATTTAAACAAATAGTCATAATTTTGATGTTTCAAAATTTCAATCATAGCTTATTAAAAAATTTAAACCCAACTTATAAGTGAGACTCCTTATCTTCCTCTTGGCAGATGTTAATTATATAACAATTCATTTGCAAACATCTTACTTGATGAGGAGATTATAAAAAAATCTAAATAATGCCTAACGGTTGTCACATGTTAAGTCACACCCGTGAGAAGGTCTATGACTTAACATGTCACATCCGTGCATGCCATGCCATTTTTTTTGCTTTTTTTACATTTTGTTCATAAATGCATCTTATACCATCTACTAAGAGCAAATATACGACTATGTTTTTCTGCATGTTGGTTAAATAAAATATAAAATATAATTTAAACAAATAGTCATAATTTTGACGTTTCAAAATTTCAATCGCAACTTCCTAAAAAATTCCAACCCAACTCATAAGTCAAACTCCATATGTTTCTTTTGGCAGATGTTACTTATATAACAATTCATTTGAACACATCTTAATTGGTGAGGAGATTATAAAATAAAATCTAAAATATGCCTCACGGGTGTCACATGTTAAGTCACACCTGTAAGCCCACCAGACCTTCTCACGGGTGTGACTTAACATGTCACACTCGTGATATACAACAGTATTATTAAATATTTTATACAATTATTAAGTATGACTGCTATCATTAATTTTTTTTTGACATTCTTAATGCTTGTCGTCTTCCTCTTCTTGCTTCGCTCTCCAATCCATTAAATGCTTAAAATATCCAAACTTTGGAACTTTCTAGCATTTTTGCATAGCCCTCTCTTTGTCTCCCTCTCTCAAAGTTTCAATACATATGTAACATCCCGTTACCGATGTGATGGGCATATTGGTAATTGGGATATGATAGGGTTTCATACTGCATTTCATTGATTGAGCATTTATTGACCTCTAATTATAGAGGAATGAATTAATTGTACATACATTTATAGGTACATGCATTCATGATATTTTCCGGTATTTAATTGTGAACATGAATTGGTTGAATTGTGAATCGATTGAGAAATTAGAGATAATGGGGTTGTATAGTTGAGTTGGAGTGAGAATTGAATTTTAGGGAT
>JANTNU010000008.1:21145382-21156706 GCA_024752395.1 Erythroxylum havanense
AATCCTACTTTTGAATTGGCGTAGTTGGTGATTATTGATTTTGTTCCGTTTATTAAAAGTAACGAACACAACACAACTAAACCACCGCTCACGTCACTTGTTAGTGATGATAATCAGTAAATGTTGTCTTGTCAGGTGTTTATTTATTATAAATAATTCATAAGAAAATTGAAAAAACAAGCCCAATAAGCCATTAATTATCTGTCCCCACCGCCCTCCACTTACAGAGGTTGCCAAATTTAATCGAACTACGTAATCAAACATCAGAAAGGACAACAATCAAATGTCCGCCAAGGTTTACTTCCATTATTGTTGCCACTTGCAACACAATCATTCTACGCAGGCAAGTTGACATTTTCGTTTAATAGCATAACTGAATAGTTAGTTTCGTCAAGCGTGGATTCAAATAATGGCAAGGAGATAGCAATTATGAAAAGAAGGTTTAAGCGTGAGCATTACTTAGCATATGAAGAGGTGAAATCGCGATATCTCATGTCCAATATCCAGCGCGAATCAGAACCATATTGAAGACTCAAAACAAAACAAAACAAAATAAGGAAAGGTTATTATTAAGTATATGAACCTCCATGTCTACTATATGAAAAGAGATGGAGGGAGAAAAACAGGAAGAATAAAGTGAGGTGAAATGAAAAGTCCGGCTGAGAAGGCGAAAGGGCAAAGGTGAGAGAGACGTGGAGAAGTGTCTTTGGTAGAATGTGTGCTGACGAGGGACGGTATAGACTACAGAATGGGAATGGGCCAGAGGTTTTATTATTTTTGTTGTGGTTAAGACATTTGGGTCCTTGTCACCATTTCTAGTATGCTTGTCAACTTCCGTTTAAGGTCGAAATTTAAGCACGAGGGTATATGCCAATTAAATGCTCTCTGTTTCGTCTCAGGACTAGCTTGTCTCATAATTTTAGGGTACAACGTCAAGCAAAGAAAACTCCTGCATATAAATCATTGTGAAAGTAGAGACAACTAATCAAATAGTCTTAAAGTTACAATGATATATACACTTTAATCTTGTAACTTTCATTTATTTTAGTTAAGTTAAACATTATTGAAAATAAATTAAATTAATACCAAGTATTACTAGCAATCATTTAAATTAAATACAGGGAACAATATAAACGTCAATCTTATAATTTAAGTAACTTTTAAAAACTCCTAATCTTTAAAATTTTCAAAAAAATTTCTTGTAAACTTTAGTTTTCAAAACAATTCTTTTTCTTACTTTCGTTAAATTAACGACAAAATATATGTGACATTAACATCATACATAAATAAATCAAATGCTGATTAGAGGTAGTAATAGGGCCCGGGCTTAGCCCGATCATGCCTGAAATCAACGAGCCAGACTCGAATTGACCAGGCTTCGAGCCCCATTCTAAAAAAGATTTGGGCCTCGAACTCAAGCTACCTGCCCTGGCTTGGCCTGAGATCAGCTGGCCAGGATAAGGCCTTGGGTTCCATTTTTTAAAAAAATTGAATTTCGAGCTCAAGCAGCGCCGAGCCTCCACACGTATTAGCAAAACGACATCATTTTGACATTTAAATTAAAAAAAATTGAGCCAAAGTTCGGGCCTAGGTCGGCTGCCTTGAGCTTGCTACTCGAGGCATATTGCCATCTTAATGCTAATGACACAACAAGCTAATTTAGTTATTAATCACTATCCAAATCAATTAAATTCTATTCAAATTTATAATTTAAGATAATTATAATAAATTATTAGTTTACGTCGGATTCAATTAATTTGGGCCAGGGTTAAGAGTTGAGTTGAGTCATCGTATCAATAATATTTGATTAGTTTATAAGTGACATTCATGTCACATGTGTTTCATAAATATTTTTTAAATTAAAGTTGGAAAAGAATTTTTTATTAAAAAATTACTATATGTTTTTCTAGAATTTTAAAGATTATGAGATTGTTTTAAAGTTATTTAAACTATAAGGACATTTAATGTCTTTTATCTTTAAATATATTAAAGATATATTGCATTAATACCCAATGGCACACTACTAGTTAACTAATTTTCATATTAGGTTGTTAGATTCTTTTAGAAAAATAGAACCTGATTCTAATAATTTAAAAAAAGGACAAAGAAAATTGCAAGGGTCTAAAACTTCTTATGTTACTTTTTATTTCATCATAAAATTTAATTTTCAATATTTCTTGGCATTTGAAATTCTTGAAAATTTTAACATACATTCTTTCAAAAATTAAATGTATGTTCAAATATGTCCTTCCATACTAGAATTTAATCTCAAATAGAATATCTTTAGAAACTCATAAAACAATATTATCCTTTCTTTAAGATCATTTATGCATTAAGTCAAATAAATTTTATAAAGTAAAATAGTGTATGTATATAGTATATAAAATTACAAAATCAATATTATTTTCCATAAAATATTCTAAACTTGTTACAAAATTGATAAAATATCATATTATTTATGTTTCAAAAAAAATAAGGAATGTTTTACCCCATTATTTTAATAATAACTACTTGATCCTTAGTGTTATTGGATGTAATTTTTAAGACTTTGGTAATATGTGAAAATAAGATAATATATTAGGCTTTGAATTACATGTCATTTTAAGTTGGACTTAATTTGTTATGTTTTCAAATTTTAAGATGACATTTTTTATTAGTCTTTAAAAAGAAAAGCTATTCAATTTTTATTTAACAAATTTGGAAAATATTTAAAGATTTGATTTTGTCAAGATTAAGTTTAATTCCTTAAAAAAATCTTTTGAAAATGTTAATTTAGGATCTTTAGGTTGATTTATTGAGGTATAAGTCGACTGAATGTTAATTAAGTCTAACAAATTGAATGGTATATAAATATGATTAACAATTATTTGGTCCATGGTGCTAATGGTAGGGGACTAGGTTGATTTTTTCAGTCCGAGTTAAGCCTAATTGTATTTAAATAATTTAAAGCCTAATTTAACTAAGACCAAAACAACATGACTTTGATAAAATTCAACAAAACAAAGTCATTTTGATAAAACTTAATAAAATGATGTTACTTTGTTGAATGAATTGAGAACCAGTTGGTTAAAATGATGTTAATATCACTTTGTTGAATGAATATTAAGAACCGATTGATTAAAATGAAGTTATTTTGTAAATTTAAACAAAAAAATACTCAAGTCGAGTTGACCCTCTCAATTTTAGGTTTAGCTTGTTGACTAAGTGTGAAAAAATTATCATCTCTGTATATAACATTAAGTTATCTGAATTATGAGGTAGGTTTATCAAATGAGTTGGTTTTAGTTATGTTGATCCCTAATAGTTCACATTATTTTTTTGACAAATATTTAGTAACATATTTGATTGAGAGGTTTTAAAATTGTTTAGTAAGTAAGTATAATAACTAAAATTTATGCTCCATTTACACATAAATAGCTCTTGATATTGGCATATGCAAACTATAAATAATATTTGGTTAATGTCAATATTATTGTGGGAAGGCGAGGTGGTGGGTTTAAAAGTCCATATTAGATAGGTGTATACATGATGGTATAGTTTGGTTCAAGGTAATCATTTAGTTAAGGTCTTAAAAGCATTGCTAAGAAGATTTAAGTTGTTTTTTTTAAGAAGTCTAATTTTATAAATCTTACTTAGTATGGTATAATAATTTTTATCTGCTTTTATATTTTAAATACCTATGGTTTATGTTAAGAAACCTAAATTTGTATGTTTTTATCTATTATGTTATTTTTTCTCTAATCACTTACTTGGGTTAAAATTGTTATGTTGTGACTTTGAACACAAAGTTGCGAATACGGTACCGAATTTGATACCAGATTTGATTCTGGTACGATACTGTATCAATACTGGTCAATATCAGGTATCATTTTGGTTAATTTTTTAAATTTATGAAATAATACTTGATTTTTTTAAAATTTGCAAAATAATCTATTGGTATATTGTATAGTTGTACGGTATACTTTATAAGTTTACATCAACACTGTCTTCAAAAATCATAATAATAAATAATAATCATAATTTATATAAAATAACAATAATTTTTAAATATTTCACATGTAAATAATAACCACAATTAATATGAAAAAATCACAATCATCATCATACAAACATAAAATTAAGAATAATACAAAGTATTTAAAATATTATAATAATAAAATTTCATCATATAATAAATAATAATTGCATCAAAACATCTAATGAAAAGAATAATAAATATCTTTAACTCTCAAACTATTACAATTTACAACAAGAGTTCGTGATGAGGAAAAAATAAAGTAAAATTTAAACCTGAAATAAAAATATTTACAATTACATTACATATATAGAATTTAACATATATAGAAAATATAAGTAAAATTAAAAGAAGAGAAAAACAAAAACATAGAACGAGATTCAATCATCCATGGGAGGATATCTGCTATAACTACACTGGCTTCAGTTATCATTTAGTACAAAATCTTCATCATTGAGAGGAGCTTCATCATCATTGTCATTCAAATTTAATGCACAAAATGACATGTCAATGCTTTTCTATCCAAGATTATCTTCCAAGTCATTGACATCTACCAAATTCAGTATTCCTAATATCAAATATCGCAAACAAAGTCTCAATATTCCTAATAAGGCCAAATGCATCAAAAGATTTCAAAAACATAAAGTCATTTGTAGAATAAACCAAAAATTAATAATAGGCTCTTGTTTCTTATTTTTTCAACCATCACACGTGATTGAATACCCAAAAGTAGCTGAATTTGCTTTTCTTTATGCCAAATAACTTCTAATTTCAGAAACATAACAACTCAAAAGGTTACCTCTTAAGTGATCAATCGAAGGACGTTTGTATCCCGGACCATAAGAGGCTATTGCATCCATCATAGGTTGATAATAATAGGACAGAAGCATTGAATCATGAACATGTATCATATCACTATCTAGCTATTGCCATATTGACATTATGAGTCACATCTCTTGATTAGATTGTACTATGAATTGAAGGTTGAGCTTCAGGAGTTGTTTATGGTGTAAAAAAACTAGTCATCTACCTTCTTCTCTTTCTTACATCAAGTTTAGAAACTTCTTTTTAGGTCAAGGATAGAACACTATTAGTACCAGTACCATTACCACCTTTAACATTTTAACAATCAACATGAAAACTAGAAAATGAACTTCCATTACCAATTTCAAAATTCAACCTTTCCCTTCTATGTCTCTTATGTTGATATTCTTCAAGCAATGTATTCATTTGTCACTTCACATCATGACTTACTTTTTTTACAGGGTTCCACATCTCCTTTAACCCCAGCTAAACGTTTCTTTAATCGGGTGATTCCTCCACCTTTCAAATACTTCTTACAAAACAAGCAAATAGTATGGTTCCTCATACTGGAAACCAATACAATATGAGCCCAAGCTAGATCATTGTATCTTCTTAAAGTGGTTTGATCAGAGTACTTGAAATTGCTTCTATTTATCTGTAAAAATAAATGAATGCATATATCAAAATAAATAAAACATAATTTCATTACATAATACGCATATCCATCTTCTATAATATAACTCATTTTATATGATTACATCATACACAATTCAATTTCATCGAACATAATTTGCTATAAGTCAAAAACTAATAATTCAATAATTCAGCATACATAATTACACAAAACATATATAAACAATTTCCATAGGGAGCAATCACAAAACATCTATAAACAATTTCCATTTCCAACAATTTTCAACAATTTTTATTTCCAATAATCACAAAACATGCATAAAACAATTTCCATTTCCAACAATCACAAAGCATACATATATCAAAATAAATAACACATAATTTCATTACAAAATATGCATGTCCATCTTATATAATATAACTCATTTTGTATGATTACATTATACACAATTCAATTTCATCGAACTTAATTCACTATAAGTCAAAAACTAACAATTCGATTATTCAAGATATATAATTACACAAGACATACATAAATAATTTTTATTTTCAACTATCATAAAACATACGTAAATAATTTTCATTTATTACAATTTCGAGCAATTTCAATTCAAAGTTTCAAACATGAGGATCAAGTTGAAGGGTATGATTTACATAATCACCAAACAAGGAATGACATATCTTATACAATTGTTCATACACATCTATTCATAACTCATGATGATCATGTTGAAGGATATATGCATAACATGATGATCAAGTTGAAGGATATAACTTCTTTGGAAATGTTTTTTTTCTCTTATTTAAAGCTTTGAATCTTCTTTTCATTTCTAACAAAGCATAATATTATCTACACCATTCTATATTTGGTTCTTAAGGATATAAGTTGCTTTTAATATTTTTAATTGACATTAACAAGTCTAAGTATAAGTGGTTGGAGCCTACAACATGTTCACAATTTGAAAAAAAGTTTTTTTTGGACACATTTATATCACTATTTTCATATATTATCTATTATAAATATTTATGATAGCCCACATGTATATATTACCAAATAATTCAACATATTTTATACTCAATTAATTATTTACTCAAAGCCAATACTCAAATATTATCATTAACTACAACCGAATTATTATAATTTACAATAACATAATTTTATACTAAATTGATTATTTACTGAAAGCCAATACCTAAATACTAAAAATGAAATACCATTTCACAAATTTTAAGAACGTGTCAATTAATTATTTAAGTCTTTCCAAGTTTGCAACTTTAACATTCTCGGTTTAAAATTTTAATGTAAGTTGTTTCAACTTACAAACTTTCAATTGAATCAATTCAATTCATCAACATCATTACATATTCACATCAGGCCGTACATTTCATTCATCTAAAAACTTAACATAAATTTCTTTTGATCGGTTAAACCAATCCACAAAACCAAACTAGAAATCAACCACTCAAAACTGTGAATCATTCAATTCCAATATCTTATCCAACCCACGCAAATCACAAAACTAAGTTCCAACCGAATCACAAAATTTACTTCCAACTTCTAACAACCAAGTTCCAATCGATTCACAATCAAAAATGCAATTAAGTAGGAAAAAATAAAAATAAAAAAACACACCTAAAAACCAATTCACAACTTTGGGTTTTTGGGTTGGGTGACTGGTCGGGACTCAGGTTTAGATCTAGGGCAAGCAGCAACGTTCTCTCCTTCTTCAGATGTTCAGTGGTGGTGACGATGTGGTGCGGTGGTCCTCGTAGAGAAGGGTTGAAAACGGTGGTGTGTTCGGGACTTCGCGTGGAGGAGCCGAGAATCTCTGATGCTGGCGTGGATCAAGGAGGAAGATGATAGTCATCGGGGAAGGAGCAGCATCACTGGAGATGGAGAGGAGAACAAGAGAGAGAGAATGACGGTGAGTGAAAGTGAGAGTCGGTGAGAGAGAGTGAAAAAAATGAAAAGAAGTTGGGGGTGAGGGTGAGATATGTAGAGAGGGGGTTATTTTTTGGGTTAAAATTTTTAAAAATTGCAAATTAGTCTTTACTGTTTTTCAAATTTATAGTACTAGACAAAAACTAGCGGTATTGACCGATATTTTTGGCCGGTACCAAAACAATCACTACCATTCTGTTTTTCGGCCGGTATGGAAGAGTATTCGTACCATTGCTTGAACATCTCAACTTATATTCGAGTTAAGATAGAATGGGAAAGACATCTTAATGAAATAGGTAATTACCGGAGTATCTGTAGACACATCATCATTACAGCTTGCTCTTTTGTTATAGACTATAAGCTCATGGGAAACAAAAAAATTCAACCAAAAAGTGAATCAATACATGGGAGCCAAAATAGAGTTGGGCATGTCTTTCGTGATTAAGTGTGCTATTACCTTAAAATAGGATCAAAAATAATAATTGGTTGATATTTAGTGTTGTACGAGGATACAACCTTTATCTTAACCGTAAGATACACTATTCTGTTTATCAAACATTCTCTACTTTAGGCGAAGAATCTGTTGTCCCTAACTTAGAATAACCTTGTTCATATGCCTAAACAAACGCTTTTTCATCTTAAAAAGATAACTAATTTCGAAACATAAACGACTACCCTCCCTTCTCATCAAGGTCTGTTGCTGCTATCCTTGCTTCAAGTATCCGACGACGCAAGTGACGTACAGTTTCTTCTTTCCATCAACGTCCCATGTCTTCTGCTTATAGACGCCTCTTGCCACGCCTCATCACCAACCGCATCCTCTTTTCCAATGACTGCAACGCCGCTATGAGCCAACCATAAAGCCAGCCAACAGCCATCCAGCTAGACCATAAGAAAACAACCCACCAGTGACCCAAAACCACAAACATCAAATGGGTTGACTATAATCCAAATAATTCAAATTTAAAGAATACTTGATTAGATTCAAATATGATTTTATGATTAGGGTTTAGATTTAATCTAAATTTTAGACTTGAGTTTTTTTTCTTTCCTTTTTGGTTTGCAACTTTCACGATTTCAATTCCAAGTTTAAGATCAATAACAATTAAATATTTTTAATTAAGTTATAAAATTAAATTTAGTTCTTATACCATTAATGGGGAATTGTAGGGTGAGATACTATCTTAATTGCAATAAAACAAATAAGAAAAATTTTGGTAAGATTTTTTGAAAGTGAAAATCACTTAAAATTTATATCATAATTAACATATATAATATAATAAAGCATGAATAGTAATTCATATCTTAATACTTTTCGCCGACTCTCTCAAACTATTTTTGAAATTAAGTCATCTTAACCATTATAGCTACCCAAGGGGCTAATCTTTAATGTTATCCACATATTTGAGAGAACTTTAAGTCTATTTATAGTATGTTTTGGTTATTTTAGTAATTTAATTAAAATATAATCGTAATTTCAGTTAAACTAGAAATATAATTAATTCTAAATAAATATTAATTACACCTAATAATATCTAATATAGATCCTTATTTATTAAATATCTCATTTAACCTTAAACTTTCTCAAACTTTATAATAAAGTCTAGCTTGATTAAAATTCCTTTTCTTTCTTCAACCTATTCTTTGCGTACGACCTATTTGGTTCTTAAATATATTGACAATGAATATGAATTATGATCCTAAATCATATTTATGATTAAATAAATCAAACTTCTTTAATTTATCTTTAATTATCCAATATAATAATTTTTATGTATAAATCAAGATTAGTGTCTAGTAATACATCATTATCACTAAAATATTTAGGAATATCAAAATGTTTTTGAATAATCTTTCTACGCATGATTTTTTCATATAATTCAATCATTTCATCATACAATGTTTCAATTGGATATAAAACAAAATTAATATCTACTATATTTAAGTCCAATCATATAAGTTCTCCACCATTAGTAATTGATTCTATCAATGACATTTATAAACTATTTTACAAAGTGTCATTCCACCTTGGCAAAAGATTTTCCAAATTAATACTGATCGAAAACAATGAAACTTTCTCCTTAATCACTTTAGGGTAATGAATACCATATTGATCACTCAACTATCTCCATAGAGTTTATGTTATATCAAATGACTATCGACTAACCTAGCTTTGACTTGGATAGGCCACAAATAGCATCAAAACATAACATTCCCTATATGTGATACTTTGGAGATTTTAAGTCAAATAATCACTTATACAATCACCCCAATAAGAATTTTCATAAATATACAAGTAATATTTTAGATGGAATTCTTATTAGGTCTATTTAGTGAACTTGTTCTCTAACAATTACCAACTCTTTTGTTTAAGTATTTTTATATTTTAGTTTACGAGAATAACTACTTCCTTTATATGGAAAATATAATGTGTGCTAATTTTTTTTTATATCCTATTAATGTCCAATCTTAATAAAACAATAACTAGTAATAATTTAGAAATAACACATAAATGCAATATAAATATCATAATTATGATCTAATCTTAATTTTATTTGTAATATACCTCTTTTGCATATGGTGCCAGCGTCCCTTTACGCAACAATTCAATAAACTTAGTAGCTCATTCACGTTGTTAATACCATGAAACCTTCAAATACCACCATATCGCCACCTTCCCTGCTAGTCCTACCTTCCCTGTAATGCCCTTCAATTAATGTTACGACTTAATATCTTTCCTCTTTTCTATAGAAGATGTTTTTTTCTTCTTCTTCGCTCTTAGAAAACATTAGATCTTATGTACGTTTCTTTATTTTTTTAACAGTAAAAAATTCGATAAAGATGGTAATGGTTATAAAAGAAAGTTATTCCTTAAAGTTCATCTATCTCATGTTTGTAGACATATTATGATGATTTCAGAAGAAGGTTGTTAGACCCCAAACTTTTTTTAAAAGATCAGAACAATTAAATGAGAAGTGTGAATAAATTCATGTTTTGCCTTGGTGCTTTTAGTGGATAAGAGCTTTCGAAATGAGAAGAATTAAGGTGAAAGTTAGAAGTAGAATGAGGAAAAACATGAAATTGAATTTGTGTAGTAAGTTGATGAAGAATATGTACATATGTGTATGTTCTGTTATTAGTGTTCATGATTAATCATGGATTAAAATTTCCTTATAGATGATATTGATTTGAAATGGAGATGAGAATGAGGAATAAATGAAGTAGAAAAGGTGATCTTAGTATGAGTTGTGTTAAAAAAAGATTGTGAAACAAAATGGGTGGTTGATCTGGAAAATTGTTCAAGGAGTATGCTTCAGTCCTTTAGCCTCACAACTTCTTATATAGTTATCCAAATGAGATGATTCTTTGTTTGGATTAAATTAGCAACATATGACTACATTTCTTATGAAGATATTGAATTTCAATTCTGTCTCTAAGAGTCTCAACATTTGTCATGGAGTTGAGAACTGGGTGTAGTACGTTGGTGGAGGAATGAAAAAAATCGTGTTCAGAATTTAGGGGAAATTCTAGAGTTATCTAGATATAATTAGGCAAAGTTATCTTCTAAAAAGTTTTATGAATTTCTTTTATCTTTCCAACAATATATAGTATGAAATTTTTGGACATCTAAGCTAAAAGTTATGATTCTTATAATGGAAGATATATCTTCTGTCTTTTCGCTTCTTCTATGTTTTTCTTCTTTAATGTTTTTTCTTCTTCTATGTTTTGTTTCTTCTGTGTTTTGCTTCTTCTACCTTTTTGTTTATTCTGTGATAATGTCATTTTCTTCTGTGTTTCTTTTGTGATGACATCATCTTCTTCTGTGTTTTGTTTCTTCTGCCTTTTTGCTTCTTTTGTGTTGGACCCCAAATTTTTGCTTTCTTGAAGTTATTAAGCATGAATTATTTTGAATTATGATTTATGGTATAG
>JANTNU010000008.1:21169469-21188876 GCA_024752395.1 Erythroxylum havanense
CCATTTCTTAAAGTTGGATTCTTTTTTACAGATGTATATAAAATTTATACGCCTCCTTATGATTGGTATGGTTAACGTCCCAAAATATCAGGGGACCGCTTAAATAAATGCATTATCACTAATTTTAAAGGAATGAAACGCATCTTGACTGCCTGGTCAACCTCTTTTTCTGCGTAAACCTCCGCATCTCCGAAAGCAACGGTGGCCAACTTTACATTGTTTCTTTTTCCTTTTCATTTTTTTAAACTTACCAGATATTTTAGTAGGTCTCAATTTATGAGAAGACATTTTTAAATCAGTCATTTTTAGACTAATTTTTTCTCGCATTAGATCAGCCCGTAAAAAATAAAGTACTGATCAAACAGATTTTTTTATTCTCAAAATTTTCCTTTTTATTTTAAGCTATCATCCAAAGTGTATTTTGCTTTGCTTCTTTTCGATTTTGTTACGAATTGTCCAATCAAATAAAAAACAATTAGTTTAAAGTTTCTTTTTGAATAGAGTGTCTATGAGGAGGAATTGTAATAGTTCACTAAAAATTCGAGTTGCTTAGCATTAAAAATATTTATACATATTCTAAAAATGTAAGAAATTAAAATTAATTATATTTAATTCGGATATATTAATATAATTGAAATGACTATTTTAGTTTTAATTTTAATTTTAAATTACAATTCTAATATTGCTAACGATCCCGATGCCTTTCTCTCATTAAATAATACTAATTTGACTAGTTCAACTGCCACTAATTACTCTAGGTAGGTATCGTAATGGCAGACAACGAGCATTTACTTTTGTGGATTAGGGAGTGGCTTTTATTTGATCAAAGTGCCTTATCATTATTTGTAGGGTGTAAGTTAGTTGGTAAGAGGTTATCTTGACTTAAGTGAAGAGAAGAGTTCAAACCGTCCTTATATATGCAACAGTTTAAAACTTGGAATCAGAATTTTATCTCTTACAAAAAATCTATTCGGTTTGAGCGAAAATTAATCTAGATATAAATAACTTAAAAGTGTTTTTTTATAATTAGGATCTTCCTAAAACACCTGGCGGTAACTAAAAAAAGTGTCTTATCATTCACATAAGTAAGTCTGAATAAATTAATGTTGCGGCGGTAGTTTACAAATAAAAAATGACTGTATCTATGATTTGAAGACTTTGGGAAGATTGTGGTGTTCTTTCACGATAATCAACTTTTCATTAATACGTGGTGATCTTCACCCACTGTGCCTCTCCTTCCTTTCTTACATAGTTACATGTATAATGTATTAATTCCCGCATAAGCGTTTCCAATTCGCACGTTCAAATTGTGAATTAGTTCATCTATTTTTCTTTCTTAAAAGGCTTCGATATTAGCGTTAATCAATTCACCAACTTATGAATTATAATCATCTTTATTGACCTCATTGGTTGACTAAAATACTTATTCTCTTACTAATCTATTTTTATGAATATTTTTTTTTATTTGGTTAGAAAATAATATGAAGAATAACTAATCTTAAATTTTCCTCCATTTTTTACGAAATAGGTAAAGACGTAGGAGAGGTATCTTTAATTATTTCTCAAAGTGAACATGGAATAGGTAAACACAGCTTTTCTTATTATTATTATTGTTGTTGTTGTTGTTATTGTTATTAATGATTTTCTTCTTCTTCTTATTGTTATTATTAATTTTCTTCTTATTATTGATGTTGTTATTATTATTAATTTTCTTCTTCTTTTTCTTCTTCTTCTTCTTCTTCTTCTTATTATTATTATATTCTTTTTCTTCTTCTTCGTCTTCTTCTTTTCTTTTTCTTTATTATTATTTTTATTTTATTTTTATTTTGTTATTGTTGTTGTTATTGTTATTATTATATAGTTAGTGAAGACTATAATGGATATTTTGGTCTGTTGTTAGTTATTTCTTTATCATTCCTAATTTATCTTTTCAAACTAAACATTTGCATACATCATCATTAGAAATTTTTATAAATAAACTAAACTATATAATACTCATTTCATTCTATTCCTTATCCATTTTTTACCTAAGAATGACCCTTACATTTCTTATATATTCTAACTGATGAATCAAACATCCTGTAAGTGTGTGTGTGTGTGTGTGTGTGTGATTGATATTTTAAATATTGACGAATAGTAAAATTACATAAATTAACTAGTATTGGATAGAGAAATGGGATCAAAGTTGTGCTTTAAATTAAAAAGTTGGAAATAAAACTAGATATGTGTCAAGAATAGAATAGGGGTTAAGACTCGTGACACAAAATTTAAGGACGAGGGAAAATATAATTTCATTGACTTAGTTTTTTAAAATAGAATTTCACTAATTTTAGACTTATGTGAAAATAGAGTTACACTTGCTTTAAATGTCTTGTATGGACCTTGAATATGTAAATACCTTAATAAGGGGTTTATAGGGGTGTAGTTAAGGTTTTTGAAAAATTATTGCCCTTATATATCTTTTCCACATTAATAAAAGAATTATATCTCTTTACTTGTGGATGTAACTCACATGTCAGCCGAATTATGTAAATCATATTTGTTTGCTTCATTATTTTTCTCCTTATGTGGCTTTCATTCATGAAAATTTTGGTATCAAGGCAATTAATATCTCAATAATTGGTATCATAGCCAACAATTGATATCGTAGATCGAGTTTGCCATCAAAATGTCTTTTCACAAATTTTATATTAATAAATTCAATATACTGAATAATTTAGCTCAATAGAAAGTGAAGAATGAGGGTTATTCTTGTTTGGTAGGGATGTGTAGCAATGTTGAAAGGAGAAGAAAAATTATAATGGAATTTGACAGTGTCAAAGAAGGAAGAGACACTACAATAGAAGGAGCTTTTGGCGATGAATTTTATGTTTTATATTTTCGAAAATAAAAAAAAATCATCTCCAATACCTTTTATGGACAACAAAAATTTGTTGCAAAAATTGTCTCAAAATCTCTTTGTAAGTAGTAACATTTTGTGGTGTTTTTTGTTTCATAGATAATTAGATTTGACGATAATTTTCTGAACATAGGTAAAAGTTATTGTGACATTTTTTAAATGTAGCTAAAAAGTTTTGTCGACAATTTTAAAATTGTAGTAAAATCATTTTAACTACATTTTTATTTAATTTTTAGTTTTTAATGATTTTTAAAAATTATTGTTGACATTTTTAGGAACATAGCTAAAAAGTTTTAGTGACTATTTTTTATCTTTGGCTAAAAAATCTGGTTAATAATTTTCTTTTAATTGTAATAAACGGTAAGATTTTTAATCCATCATTTCGTTTGTAATATTTAGAATTTTTGATTTATAATTAATTAAATGAAAATAGAAAATAAAAATAGAAGAATTTTTATATAAAAATAAAATGTTATTAAATGTTATTTACAAATGTTAATAAAGAAATTTATGTACAAATTAAGACTCGTGCTCATCGTCACTACTACTTACATAATTTGGGCCAAGCATTTGATTGACCATTTTTTCAAGCTTGGCCAGCCTTCATTCAGTACGGTCTAACTTTTGCTCATTACGTTCTAACTTTTCTTCAGTACATTGTAACTGAGCCTTAAGCGACCGGTTTCATCTCTTGAAGCGTGGTTACATATGTTGGTCGTGAAGATAATGAACCAATTGGCTTAGAGTCATACCCAAGACTTTTGATGTACCCTGATCTTGTACTGAAGACGATGTTGTAAATATCATCTACGTTTGGCTCATTTCGTTTGACAATGATCTTTGTAACAACTTCTGCATCTTATTCTAAAATTTAGAAAAATAGAATAAATATTTCATTCAAATATTATTAGTTATTACTACATGAATAAATAAGTATAAAATTAACAAAGTTTTATACTTATATAATTATTCTATGCTTCTTTAGAAGTTCAGCCTTCACCTCTTTGTATTGTGTGAGTTTGTAATATGATCCTATCACAATCTACTCTATATAGTTTCTTCTGACTCTATTTTTTGAAAAAAAAAAGGATTGAAACATAATAAATAATATTGTATTTACTGATATAATTATAACTTCTAAACAAAAAACTTACAAATTCATTTCGTATGATAAGAAATGATTTGGAGTTTTAGTTGTGAGGATTTTTCATTTTTCTCTATTAACCTTGGCTTTCTCACAATTTTCCTAAATAAAAAAGAAATAGTTATTAAATTGTGAAACAAGATTAATTGAAGCAAGTGTGAAGAGAAAGAAGATAAACCTTAACGTTGACAATGGACCAATAATCACACATTTGGCTCCAATTTTTTGGAGTCACCCACTCTGGAACATGTCTCCTTGCCTCCTCATATGAAGGAAAAGATTTGTAGTATTTATGTAGTCGATAATGATGATCCTTGACCCTTTGTTTCAACAATAAACTCACACAACTTGACACTTTAGGATTCTCGATATAGACAATATTGAGCTTCATCTGTGAATTTGTGTCAATCTTGGCATCATTGATTGACTACATAAGTTTTAAAGATTATACCGATTGATATTATATAAGTTGTAAGGATTAGGTTTATATGTGTTAAGATATCTATTATATATCTTATTATTTAGTTTTGGCACTATTCAATAATTGGACATTCAAGATATTGTTGATTAGCTTCAAATTTTATTGGATTTGATTGGTTGATTATAGCTAGACTTGGTGGCTGAAAATAAAAAAGCTATATTGGATAGTACTTGATAAGAGATTGTATTTTGATAAGAGATTGTATTAAGATAGAACTCTATCTTGTAAAGGCTCCCTTGTGAATCACATGAATGAAGATAGAACTACATCATGTGAAGACTCTTTGGTGATTTAAGTTACTACACAAATAAATGAATCTTCTACCGTGACCTCTCCCATGTCTGTTGAAGTTAACTGTTGATGATATTTGGCAGCTGATTAGGTCTAGATATTAATCTATCTTTGGTAGTTCCATCTTTCTCAAGTCTACGCTGTTGATTAAGAGTTTATGTAGATGTGATTGTTTTCTATTGGTGCTAGCATGACTTGGCTAGATAATTGTTTTTTGTGTGTGGGATTATAGCAACTGCGTTTTATTGGAGTTGCCATTGTTTTTGCAAGTCCAAGCAGTTGTTTTTCTAATTGGTGTTTTACATGATTCAACAAGGAAATTTTCTTTTTTGAGTTCTAGTTTTGTGGGTGAATAGGAAGTATTTTGAAGACCCTTGCATGTGGGTGGAGGCGAACGCATCGACTCTCAACATTTTGCCTTCTCATGCTGAGATTGGAATTGGCTTCCTCTTGATTATCTTTTTGCTATCGATGTTAATTGGGAATTGATCGTGTGTGTTTCTAATAGCTATCAATATCGATGGTGGTGTACATAAAATTCTAGTAGACATCGTGTATTTTATAGCTTCGTTGTTTACAACGTTTCTGTGAAAAAACATTTATTTTGTTAGTAATTTTTCCATATTGGGGAGTTATGTTTTTTTTCTATTATGAGGGAATTTTTAGGTTGTCAACGATAGTGGTTTTTGTGTAAAAAAACTTCCAACAGTTTTGGTATTTTTGCAGCTTCATAATTTGTAACATTTTCAGTGGAAAGAAGTTTGTTTCGTTGGTGACTTTTCATCCGTCGTGTGTGGGTTATTCCAGTGATGATATTGAAGTTTCATAGCAGATTCTTTTGATGGACAACTTTCCATTCTTTCGTTGACGAAGCTACAATGATAGGAAAGTTGTTTTCTTTCTTAAGTGTGTTTTATGTTCATTGTTATTTCAGCCACTTGAGTTATTCTAGTTTCATCCTTTATTATCAAATATTGTTGAGAAAATTCTCTGTTGAGGTTAGTACGAAGCGGTCATACTATTGGGTGTGATTTCTTTCATGGATAGTAAGGATGAGAGATAGTGTCAAGGGTAGGGTGAGTCCGTTTTATAATGCCTTGTGTAAAACTATTTTTGTATCACAAGTGAAAGTTTTTTTAAGCTGGGTGGGGGCCCTACGGATGTAAGTAAGGTGTATCGAACTGCATTAACAAATTTCTGACATTGATTTATCATTTGTGCATTTAATTTTTTTATTTTTCATTGTGCTAGAAACAACAACGATTGAACTAGAAATTTTACTAAACTACTACAACCTTTTGGATTTTCAATTAGTATCAGAGCGGATCATCAAATCAGAACTTGGTACATCAAGTTGGTGCATATCAATGTTTCATAATTATGGCTATAAGAGAATGGGAATCAATCATCAGGGTACCGTTGTTATATGGCTCAAATTATCATATGTGGAAATCACGGATGAGAGTATTCATTTTGGTACAAGGAACAAAACATGAAACTCATTTTTAAATGACTGGACATATCCAGTGACGATTGATGGAAAGGGAGAAGCAGTGCTTTAAAGATTTATTTGAGTGGACAAAGGCTAAAGAAGAGAGAGCGCTTGGAAATTTTTAAGCCTTGCACGCCATCTTCAATGCAGTTGATGAGGGTTGCTTTGCTATGATATCAGCCTATGAATTGACAAAAGAAATGTGGGAAACTTTGCAAACTATACATAAGGAATAAAAATCTATAATAGCTTCGAAACTTTAGATGTTGGTTGTGAGATTTGAAGAGCTGAAGATGGATGAGAGTGAAACTATTGGAGACTTCCATGAGAGACTATGTGATATAGCAAACCAAGCACATCAACTTGGGAAGAAGTATTCAAATGTGAAACTTGATAAGAAGACATTGAGATCATTGCCTCTAAGATTCATACCAGAATTTACAGCCATCAAAAAAGCCCATGATATCACTGAACTGTCTTTGGATAAGGTAATTGGGATTCTCACCAACTTTGAGATGATTTTTTTGAGAGATAAACAAGAGAAGAAAAAAGGATTGGCATTGCAAGTTGAGGTTGGACAAGTCGTGAATGACTTAGGAGATGAATCCAATGATAATGAGGACATGTAGTTATTGATAATAAATTTCAGCAAGTGGTTAAAGAAAGTGAAGAAGGATAGATCCAATTTAAAAAAAACAGTGGGAGCTCATCAAATAATAATTTTAAACAACAAGCTAAAACTCAAAAGGGTGAAAGAAAAGTGAAGAAAATTCAATGTCATGAATATCAAGACTTCGAACATGTGTAAGCAGAATGTATTAACACTTTCAAGAAAAGAAAAGGAAAGTCCTATACAAGCACGTGGAGTGAGAATGAATCCAAATACGAGTATCATAGTGAAGAAGAATTTGTGAATAGTGCTGCGTTGGTTTCTTTATAAAACAAAAGTCCAGTTACTTTGAAGGAAGAAACTGATGATGAAATCGTGGGTAAATCAGTCCAAAATTTCAAGAAAAATGTAGATGAATCTGTCTAAAGTTTAATTTCAGATTATGACAGTAATTACAATGATTTAGAGGAAAAAAGGGAGAATATTTACAAACCTATGAGTCAATGTATGCAAAGTGGATGCAAACATAAGAAAAATGAAAAGATAATGAAGAAAAACTCTTCTATGAAGAATATCATACAAGATTTAGAGAAGAAGTTGTTATCTACCATAAATGAGCTTGATGAAACGAAGTTGAAGCTGGTCATATGGAAAAGGGAATAAGAATGTTAAATGGAGGTACCGAAAAGCTAGAAAATTTGTTAGAAATTGGAAATGCTAAAGGATACGTTCAAGGTATTGGTTATGAGAAAATGTTCCAAGTTTTTTTTATCAAAAAGAAGAAATCCATTACTAAGAAAATATGAACACAAGTTCAATATACAACAGAAAAGAAAACAACAATACACAACGGAGAACTAAACTCTATAGTATCTCTAGCATATCACTGCAACCCGTCAACAATTATGGAGGAGCTGGTAATCCATCACGACTTAAAATGCCAACCAAAAATGTTCCAAGTTGAATGATGGAAAAAATGATGATGCTATATTTGTAAAAGGAGAAACCTTAAGGAAGAATCGAAAGTTTATACCTACATGTCATTTTTTTGGGGTAATCGGGCACATAAGGCCGAATTGCTACAAGTTGCTATAAATGATATGTCAGCAGGGTCAAAACCAAAAACATTTTCTTTTAAATTTCCAGCAGTAGCCCACGTTACAAAAACATACTTAGGTTAGAAAGGGAAATTACAAGCATAAAGATGTAGTAAAAGAAAAATAAGAAATTGTCTAGATTCATAGATAGTTGTTGTTGTTAAAGAATCTGGTCAAACAGAGAATCAGTTTGTAACACCTTACTCCCGTAAGACCTAGACCCGACATTAATGGTAATGTCTGAGTTCGTGCCCTACGAGGGTGGCGCGATACATAACTCAGTCAAATCTCAGTATAAAAATTTTCCTTTAATACATACCTACACTTACATTACATGTATGTTGCGGAAAACTAAACTTTCAAAGCATGACTGGTCAATAAAGTGATGACCACAAGGGTCATCATATACAACATCATAATACACCAAAATCCTCACACTAATGCAGACGCAACTGATCCCGTCCTCTTCTATCACTCTGCGATCATTATACACCCGTTGCCTAACTGGGTATTCTTCTGAGTCCTGAAAAATAATTGCAAATTTTGGGTATGTTTTTGCAAACTCAATGAGTGACCATCTTCGATGGTCTGCTCACTCATGTACAGAATCAAATTATAACATATGTTCACATTTCTGTCTATTTGATCTCATTTTACAATTCACATAGATCTAACTTTATCTCATACTACACTTTCTCAAAATTGCCCATTTACACATTTACAGAAATCTACATTCATACATCCCATTTTTGATACATACATATTTCACTCGCTTACCATTTATTATCATTTGACTGTGACTAAGTACCTAAACTGTCCCATCGAAGGGCTCAATAATAGTTATCCCTTATCCAATGCTGGATACAGGGCTCAGTATACGTCGAGCCTGAGGCTATGAATCACTCATGAGCTCGAAGCTTATTTTCGTACGTTAAGCTAAAAGCTCTGATCAGTGGTAACTCTGGTCAACAGCTCTAATATTTCATATAACGCTAAACATTATCAGATTTAGTCATACAATCTATAATTAAGTGTACCCCATGACTGTTATCACACCAGTGTATGACATTTTGCCTATCATTCAATCAGACATATATCAAAAGGGATGCAACATGTAACACGTTTTCAATTTATTTCAGTTTTGTGACCAAGCGCCTGAACTGTCCCTATAAGGGCACATTAATCATTGAGCCAGAGGCTTTGAAACTGTCCCACAAAGGGCTCATTAATCGTTGAGCCAGAGGCTCTGAAACTGTCCTATTAAGGGCTCATTAATCGTTGAGCCAGAGGCTCTACATCACTATAGGACTCGAGGCCCAAATATAACGTTGAGCTAAAAGCTCTGACCAGTGGTTGTTTCGGTCACAACTATCATTAACTAATTTTGCGTTCATGTATGAACGACATGTGTCACAATTCAATCACTTTATTCACGTATTCCTATATCACACTCATTTCCAATTTATCACAATCTGATAATTGATCTACAATTTGTCACATTAAAAGCACAATCACAATTTTACATACCCATAACACTTCTATATCATATCACTTCAATACTCCAGACCTTCTGTTCGGAGTTCACAATCAACACTGTCCCACCATTATACTCTAGAGAACTAAAATCATTGAATTATAACACTTAATAATTTGAGAACCGTCTAGGTCACTCACCTAACTTCCGCGCTAACGCCTGGAAGTCTCGACAATGTCGGTGGGTTGACTTTCCAAAAGTGCCTCTATCACAAGTCAAATATTCTATTTTACACATTGTCTAATCAGAAATAATGTACATGTAGTAATTTTAAAAATATGCATACTGCACTCCCGTGACATTCCCGACACTATCCCAAAATTTCCCCATCAATAACTTCCCCAAATATCAGAACTCAATAGATACTCAAATCAGTCAATTCGTTTCAGAAATTCGAAAATTATTCTCCAACATATAACCATATTTTACACTCAACTTCTATCCTAAATTAAAAACCTTTAAAGACAGATTCGACACTTCCCTCCTTTATAACGAGGAGACCAGAGTCTCTAGTTCATAACAAATCAGAAAATATCTCCTTTGACAATATGTACCAAAAAGTTATGGTTTAAAAACCAAAGCATGTTCATTTAGGAAAAAGGGGTCCTCGCCGCGGCGAGGCATAAATGTGCGCCGCGGTGTGCTCCCTTATTTGCGTTGCGGCGTGTGCCGCGACGTGCGCATGAGCACGTCATGATATGCGAACCTGATCTCCTCCAGAATTCAGATTTTTCAACCATTTTAATCCAATTCTTCCAATCTATTCAACACATATTTCATCTAAACACTTAAACATCACTAACACACCATTTTGCAACTCATTTCCAAACCAAACTCATTCCCAAATATCAAAGATTAACCATGATCGAAAACCCTATAAAGCCAACATCTAGATAACCCATTCTTTAACTATTAACACTCAAAACATGAATCATTTACCAAATCAAGAGGAAAGAAGCTTAAACTTACTTGATTTGGCTTTAATATCTTCAAACTCTTCATGATTTCCTCAAAACTCAAACCTTTCTCTTCTCTTCTTCTCTCCCACGGCGTCTCCCCCTTTCTTTTCAATTCACAAACCCTAATTTCCCTTTTTATACCCATACTAATTATGAAAAGTCCATTTTGCCCCTTCCTTTAACTTTAAGACTTATAATCTTAAGTATCTTGCCTAAATTGCCCTCATACTAATTCTTATAACTTTACTATTTCAATTCAGAAATTTCGACCCTTAGGGACTGAATTGAGATTCAATTCTTTCAGAATCACTCGTTTTCATGCCTAGCAATTTCCAATTTAATTGATTTATTTGCTTTGACTTTCATAAATCTTTCCAAATTTTTTTATAGCTCATGCTAAAACAAATTTTCTAAATCATATCTTTAATTGGAGTGTCAATTGTACCGTCATTTACAGTACCAGACATCTTATTGGTACCCACTTTGCAATTTAATGCTGAATACACATAAATCACTCCAATTCAATTAACACACAAATTCAAATTTTCTCAAAGACACAAAAGCTGAGAATTGTCACGAGTGCATGCACAATCTTGTGTACAAAAATCACAACCCGATCCAAATTTACTATTTTATCTTTCCCATTGGTGATGGGATGTTACACAGTTAGTTGTTTCAAAAGAAGAAACCGATGACAAAGATAATGTAACGAGGAATAAGGTCAGGTTTGACTTTCTTCAAGGAGCACATGGACTGTGTAATTTACAATTTTGAAGTATATTGACTTTTTTTCCCAAAGAAAAGGAGATTTGAAGGAGTTATCATTTAAGGTTTTTGAGTTTTTATTTATAGGTTTTCTAAGGTTCACTTGATTGGTGTGCATTTGAATTTTTCCTTACTTTTTAAATAGTATATATATTTGATGTGAGTATGAGGCTTTGCTTGATGATTTGAAAATTCTGTTTTTAGATTTTGATTTGCAGCTTTATGTCAAGAATATGTTGATGATGGTTAGAGACATGTAGGAAGATTCTGATTTTCTATGATTTGGGTTTATCAAGTTTTATCTTAGTTTCTCTCTATATCTTCAATTGTACAAATTTAGGCAATTTGCGTTTTTTGGTTTATGTGAGGAGGAGATCGATTAAGTGTGATTATAATGAATGCATTTTTAGGGTCTATGAATTTAATCAATCATATGTGAATGATTTTAATGTAAGTAATGATATATTGCCTAGTGATTTGATTATAGGGTCTATGAATTCTACTATTGCACTACGTACTTATGATTCTTCCACTGTACCTACTACTAATTCTTATGCCTCTATATTCAATGAGATTGATCGCATTGAAGTTATGCTTCATTTTGGCATTGTTTTGTCTCCCAATAGGAAAATATAGGATTGTTTTTTGTGACTATTCAATTTAGGGAGAGATTTGACCATTAGTTTTGCTTTTTGACATCTTTTTTCCTAAAGGGGAGAAAACTATATTAGAAAATCTGGTTTTGCTTTGTTGATTGTGTTTTGTTACTTTTGTTGCTTTGGATATTTGTGTCTTCGGATAACTGCTTGTGTTTGGATCTTATTGACTGAATAAGGTAGTTGTCTCATGTGGATTGTGTTTTTGATGTTTATATATCCAATTATCTCCTTTATGGGGAGTTTCAGATTTGTGACAAACAATACCAAAAAGGAGGAGATTGTTAAGATTTAGTTTTAGCATTATTCGATAATTGGACATTCAAGATAATGTCGATTAGCTTCAAATTCTATTGGATTTGATTGATTGATTATAGTTAGACTTAGAGGTTGAAATTAAAAAGCTCTCTTAGATAATATTTGATAAGAGATTGTATGAAGACACAACTCTATCTTGTAAATACTCCTATGTGAATCACATGAATGAAGATAGAACTCCATCTTGTGAAGACTCCTTAGTGATTAAGTTACTACACAGTTGAAGGAATCTTCTACCGTGACCTCTCCCATGTCTGTTGAAGTTAACTTTTGATGATATCTAGCAGTTGATTATGTCAAGCTACTAATCTATCTATTGCTGATTTTTCTGTTATGAATAGCATGATTTATGTGGCTGATAATCGGGGATTAGGTGGAATCTTTAGTAACTACATCTTTCTAAAGTTTATGTTGATGATTAGGAGTTTATGTAAATGTGATTTTTTTCTATTAGTGCCGGCATGACTTGGTTAGACATTTTTTTGTGGGATTATAGCAACTGCATTTTACTGAAATTTTTGTTTTTTTGGAAGTCCAAGCATCTATTTTTTTAATTAGTGTTTTACGCGATTAAGTTGGGATTTTTTTTTCTTTTTTGACTTCTAGTTTTATGGGTGAATAAGAAGTATCTTAATGACCCTTATGTATAGGAGGAGGCGAATGCATCTACTCTCGACATTCTTTCTTCTCATGTTGAGATTGGACTTGGCTTCCTCTTGATTATCTCTTTGCTATCCAGGCTGATTGGGACTTGATCATTTGTGTTACTAGTGATTATCGATTGCGGTGATGGCGTGCATAAAATTCCAGCAGGCATTGTGGATTTTGAATCTCCTTTATTTGTAATGTTTCAATGAAGAAACATTTATTTTGCTAATGATTTTTCCATTTTGGGGAGTTATGTTTTCTGTCTATTGTGATGGAATTTTTAGGCTATCAATGATATTGATTTTTATGTGAAAAACTTCCAACAGTCTTGGTGATTTTGTAGCTTCATAGTTTGTAACATTTTTTGTGGAAAGATGTTTATTTCGTTGGTGACTTCTTAGATGTTATGTGTGGGTTGTTCCAATGATGATATCGAAGTTTCACTACAAATTCTTTTGATGGACAACTTTTCATTATTTCGTTGACGAAGCTACATTGTTAAGGAAGTTGTTTTCTTTCTCAAGTGATTTTTGTTTAGGTTCGTTGTTATTTCAATCACTTCAGTTAATTTATTTTCATCCTTTATTATCAAATACTGTTGAGAAAATCCTCTGTCGAGGTTAAAACAAGGTAGTTGTACTTAGGTATGATTTGCTTTCACTGGTAGTGAGGACGAGGGATAGTGTCAAGGATATGGTGAGTCAGCTCCATAATATCTTGAGTAAAAATATTGTTATATCATAAGTGAAAGTTGTTTAAGTTGGGTAAGGGCCTCGTAGAAGTCGACAAGGTGTGCAAACTACGTTAACAAATTTCTGGTGTTGATTTATCATTTGTGTGTTTAATTTTTCTATTTTTGATTGTGTTAGAAACAACTGTGACTAAACCAGAAATTTTGTGAAACTACTACATCCTTTTGGATTTTCAATATAGGTAAAGTGATGTCAATGAAGAAAGAAAAAGCTTTAGGTTATAGTTGAGAAGTGTTGTCAAACAAGGAAGAAAAATATTAGGTTGCATTTAAGATTGCTGAAAAGGGACTAAGTTATGCAAAATCTTTTATTTAGACTATTATAGCCAAGTTCTAAAGATGAAGTGAAATTTGGATCCTACAAAAATGGCTGAACTTAGGTCTAATAGTATTTCAAAATCATGGTAAGCTATGTATGTTGTTAATAGCATCTAGCAAACAATTATATACAAACTCCCTCAATGGATAACATATGAAGAACTACTTCTTTGTTGTTTATATAAGTAGTCTTAGAACTTCTTATATGCAAAGAGTTTCATAATGAGCACCTATAACGACCCTCTTAGGTTCAACAACTCACTTGATAGTGAGAATTATGAATGGGTGCCACTTCAGTAATATGATTAACACTAAGCATAAGACTTTTGCACCTCAAAACTTGGCGTGAGACATTGGCACCTCAAAACTTGCTTAAGGAAAAATTATCTTTTTCTCCTACAAAAATTTTCTACCCATATATAAGATTTAACGTCAAGATAAATAAGATTACTTAATTTGTAAATAAGGGACAATGGCATATTTTAAGGCTGAGGAATATAAGTATAACTTACAATGTAAATCTTATAATATTAAAATATGACATATTCCTAGCTAAATTGGTTGTAAAATTAATTTTCTAAGAACTGCAATCCCTTTCCCCCTATGCTTTAAAATGGTTTAGTGTATTAATGAAGTTATGGCTAACGATCTTATTTGGGTCATGGGTGATATAAATATTTAAATGCTTCTTCCAATCTCCTTTCCATGTAAACATTCCTTTTCTTAGATGATTTCTTATTACATATAACTCATTCATGATTAAAAGAGTTTTTATGACTAAGCTACACCCTAATATTCTTTTCTTATATGATATCTTATTTTATATAAGGTGTCCCAATTGTTTGTGTGACCATTTCTTCTTTAAGAAACTTTTCTTTTTGTTGTCACTCCATTTAGTTACTTTAAGTGATGGAAGCTTTGGACGATACTAACGATTGAAATGATTATATAGAAATAAATGTAAAAGATAGGATACAGAATGATGCAAGATATATTTAGTCTCATTAACGGTTGAAGAAGTGAAGAACAAAAATTGAACAACTACTACCTTTTCAAATATGGTTGGAAGAATATTAAGATAAGTCCTCAAGAAATTTTTATAAAGAGTATATTGATGTCTAATAGTTAAAGAATAAGTATAATAGATTGAAGGCTAGATCAAAGAGCTTCAAGAATTTATAATGATATAGATGAAAATTGGAAAAAAATATTTAAAATAAAATCTATTTAATGTTACAACTTATGTTGATACATCCTTATCAAGAAAGAAATCTATTTGTTGAACCAAGGAAGGTTCTAATTGATTTTTTGATGATAACAAAACATAATTACTATTAAGTTTATTATTTTGATGAAAAGCAATATAAAAACAAAATAAAATGATAAACATAAAAAGATAGCTTACAAAGTTGATAAAAAGAAAAAGTTTACAACTATTGAAACGAAGATCAAACTAAAAACATAAGAAACTCGAGACTTATCAAGGTCTTTCTTGAGTTTGTAATATTAATTGTAATCTCACTTTGTTAATTTTACGCTCTAAAAGGCTCCCAAGGCATAAGCATTTTGTTTCACTTTATTGTAGGAGTTTTTACATTCATCAAGAAATATTAAAGCTTTTGATTTTAATAAAAAACTCTTTATTTTTCAAACACTTTTTAGGGAACATTTTGGGAAGTATTTAAATCATAATTAGATTAAACAAATTACTTTTGGCTATTTAAGTTGTCAAAATCATATTTTTGAGGTGATTGCTTGATTTATATGGATTAGTGGTCAACTAATATAGGTTAAAGTTGTGAAATTTGTTGTGCCATAAGTTTTTTGTAACATTAGTTGAGGTATTGGTTGACCAATGTGTAATATTAGTCTATCAATATGCCTATTGGTCGATTAGTATTCCAACGACTAGTGAATATGATGCCTTTAATGCATACTAGTATGCTATAATGATCAACCAGTGCTCTAAATATAACCATTGTAATGGCTACTTCTTAGCTTCAATGTCTAGTTTCCTAAACCATTATAAATAGATGTTTTCTCATTGACTTTACTAGCAAGAGGGTTTTAGGTGTTGTATACACACATTTCAAGTATTTTTAATCATTTTAGCATCATTTTCTCTTATTGTATGAGTAAGCCATTTAGACCTATCAAATGAATAATTGAGATATTTTTTAGTTGTAATCCTTTATTGAGGTGTTGGATATATTATACTTAGAGTGTTCTAAGTGGGATTAAGATTCTTCCTTACCTTGGATAAAGATTGTAAGAAAGGCCCTCTTTACTAAAAAAGAGCTTGTACAAAGGCCATTTTTTATTTTGAAAGAAAAATTATAGCATAATTCTAAGAATAGTCTTTAGAGTAGACATAGACAAGAGTTGCTTATCAAACCACTGGAAATCAGTTTGCATTCTCTCTTCCTTATCCTCTTTAAATTATTTATAAATTATTTGATTGATTTATATTAAACAATTTCCTTATTCTTATTTATATTATTTGATGTTAATTGAGTTATTTGGTTAGAAAAATTATTGAATTTTGTATACAGCCAATTTGTCTCCCCACCTCCCCTCTCCATTGGGTGTCATTACAGACTAACACTATTAGTTAGGTTTCAGGTTAAAGGATTCATAAAAAATGCTATAATTTTATTTAATATAATAAAATTTGATAATTATTTCAAGTTGATATTTGTGAAATAGTTTATGAGAATTTTAATATATGATTTCAGTGAAAGCTGAATGGGGTTTAATATCCGATTATTTAATCAATTGTGCAAGATTTAGTAGTCATGAGTTTGATGCCTATCCCCCACTTGACACCAATTTTTATTTACTTTTAACTAGGAAATCTATTCAACACCTATCCCCCCACTTGACACCAATTTTTATCTACTCTTAACTAAGAAATCTATTCAACAAATATGAGATTAGTGTCAGTCTAATTTTTGTTAGTTTATGGAATTTTAGTATTCACAAAGAATTTAAGGCATATTTAACAATTCTTTACCTTAACTTGAACTCTCCATTTAACCAAGAATCATTCCTGCCATACCCATCCCTAAAGTCGTAAAGTTATGTGAGCATTCACTAAGTCTAAGCTATATTTGAATTTTTTATGGAAACAACTTTATTAACATACCAATTGCATCATCTAAAGTGTGAACCTTTTTTTTTAACAAGATCTAGCTAGATGCAATCAATTTTTTGACCTTGTGAGACCTTTTCCTTTATCATATGACCCATCAATATATCTTTCTTTTTAATTTTCTTTGTCTCTTGAAAGATAGTTGCATCCTCATCACTGATAATAAGATCATACATAATTGAATATCTTCAACTATATCTCCTTAGTTGTTTGATGGTCTATCTCACTCTATCTTTAGTTATTCCATGCTAATACTTTCTTTTCGACATTGCTCTATCTCCTGAACTAGAATTTCTACCCCTTTAATACTTGTTCTAGGTTGTTCTAAAGCGCAACTTGTACCACCTTTGACATTGTTCTATCTCCTTATTGTTGACCTTGACATGTCTTTTCCATATATTTTCCTCAATATATGCCACTCCCTAAACACTATATCCTTAAATATTACCATAGACTTTTTACTAAGCATATGAAACTTGCAAAAGCCTACCTTCCTATATTTTTCATCCTTCAACAAGCTCCTTTATAAAGTTTCGTCGCCACTTATTCTCTAAGATGGACTCACTCACATGTACCATACTGCAATATTATCATCCTTTTGCCCTAAAGATTAAGAAAAGAAAAACCTATTATTTTCTTTCCCATTAAGACATAGATGGTATATTATAATTTTTCTTTCATCACAATCAACACACCTTTACCAACTTAAGTACCATAAAGCTTACATTTGACTATCAAGAGAACCTATAAAAATTAGATTCTTCTGAAGCTTAAGCACATATTAGGAATGAGGCATCCAATGTTTTAACAGTTCTATCATGTATTTTGATTTGCAATGAACCATTACCTTTAATAGCACGTTTTCCATCATCATCCAATATAACATTATCATTCTATTCTTTAAAAGAACGTAATCAATCCTTATTGAGAGTTATATAATAAGATGTGCTTATCACTCACCAATTTACAAAATCATAATTATTTATAGTCTACTGTCTCTTCCATCTCGACTGCAACAATACTCACTTTTCGTATGTTTTCTTTTTCTCGTTTCTATTCTTCCACTATAGATAGTACCTTAAAATGTCCTTTTTATTTATAGTTAAAGCATCGAACAAATTTAGCCTTCGATTTGGAATGTGTGTTACTCTTATTTCTAATATCCTTTTCCTTATTCCTTTCTTTATTGATTAGACTCACATCTAATTTATCTTAATATGTGTTAGAGGACTTTTTCTTCAAATTTTTAGAATATAGGATATTGTTCACAACATTGAAAAAATTTGTCTCTCTACCATACAATATTGTATCAACAAAATTCTCATATGAATTGCATAAGGAACACAAAAGGATTATGGTTTGATCATCATCCTCAATTTTAATTCTAAAATGTTGTAAATTCACGCTAATCTAATTAAAATTATCGACATGGTCTTCTACCTATGTATTATCTGTCAACTTCAAGGTATAGAAATGTTGCTTTGTTAAATTTATTTAAAAGTGATTTTTGATATTTACTCTTAAGTTATTTCAATAATAAGGCAATGATTATTTTATTAACTACGCTTATTAGGACGTCGTAACCTAAATTCAACAGTATTATTGTATGCACCTTTGACAGAATCTCTTTCCTTCTCCAACACTTCCAAATCCTTTATAATGTTTCTTCTCCTTCTAAACAAGAACCATCCTTATGTTCACCTTCCATAGAGTGAAATTATTCGATACATCGGATTTCTTAATATCAAACTTGTAAAGAGATGTCTTGATAATAAAACAGATGCCTTGATGCTAATTGTTAAGATACCAACTATTACACAAATTTAAGCAATATAAGAAGAAAATAAACAAAGTAAAAACACAAGAAGTTACGTGATTCAATCAATTAGATGATGTACATCTACATGTAAGAAGATAGATTTTATCATCATTATTATTATGAGAAAGACAATACAAAGATAATAGACGACAATAATCTTCTCAACAGCTTAACGTTACATGTAAGAAGTTTAAGTATATTAGGTATGAAAGAGCTATTCGACACTAAAATGTGTGTTACTAATGATTTAGCCATGGTGGCATATTTATATATAAAAAATTCTGATTCAGAATATGATATTTTGAAAGTTTAATTAATTTTTTTAATTAAAATATGGGATATTTTGCTAGTAATAAAAAATGGGAAGATGCATCTTCGTTTGCTGTAAAGTAAAAGTAGATGCCCTTATTTTTGTGCTTAAGTTTTACATATGTTCTCTAATGGAATAGTAACGGGGAATGGATCAAAATCAGT
>JANTNU010000008.1:21339281-21352345 GCA_024752395.1 Erythroxylum havanense
TTTTCATGCTCTTTCTTCTTTCCATTCAAATCAAAATGCCACGATACAATTCAATGGCATAACATTGATCAAAATCATAATTTAATTATATCGACATACCATGCTTCTTCCATAATATAACAAAATCAAAATCATCATGTATTTTCAACAAGTCAAAATCCAAACAATTTAACACATATTCACACATAGGCAAGAATTTGTCCAATCACACAATAACTGTAATTACATTACCCACCTCATTTCCTTGCTAAGATCTAAGTCAAGGTTGTCTTTCCCCTTGCTCTTAGGTAGGATTCTCTTGGTTCCCTAAAACAAACCAAGTCTCATTCAATAGGAATCCAATAGAAATCCCACAATGCAAAATTCATTAAAATTGATTCTAGAATACTTAAACCCAAGCATTTTCTAGACTTAATGAACAAAAATCCTTCAAAAAATCCAAAAGATTGAAAATGATCTTACCCTCATTCTTCACCAAATTAAGGGATCTTTATCTCAAAGGGAAGCTCTTCTCTTCCTCTTCGTTTTTCCTTTCTTGAACAGCTCCAAAATCTCTTTTGAAGATTAAGAAAAGTTAAACCCTAGCTTGTTTTCTCTTCTTTCTCTCCTCTTCTTCTCTTTGTATTTCTCTCTCTTTTTTATGACACTCTCTCTTTTTTCTTTAATTTTCGTTCTCCTCTCTTCTTAAAATGCAAGACAACACTTCTTCTTTCAATTATACCCTTAACGATTGAGAAATGTCCCATTTGCCCTTCCATTTATGCCTTAAGTCTTTTTATGCTTAAGTGTCTTGCCAACAATCCCGTTGAAGATTCTCACATAACACTTTCTTCTAAAAAAATGTTCCTCATTGTCTTAAGTTTCTAATGCCACTAAAATCATTCAATTTGGTTCAGAATTGTAATAGTATTGACCTAAACATTTTCGGACTGTTCTTATATTGAAACAGTACACTCTACTTAGATTCGTCCCAGAAATTGAAAGTCTTAGGGACTGAATTAGATTTTGATTTCTCAATATCATTTGTAGCTCCATGTCTCTAGTTTATCTTGAAATAAAAATCATCTTATTCGGAGCTATACTAATGAAGACATCATCAAAATACCAAAATATGTTTAGTAAAACATCCAATTCATACTCTTACAATTGATACCCTTACTTTGATCCAATCCATCTTTTTCAAATCAATACCAAATGCTATCAAAATCTATATAGGGACAGAAAAATGTGTTAAGAAACTATTGATTCAAGAATCACTTCATTTGGAGGTTGGATATCAAAATTATGACCAAAAGAATTAAACAAGTTTTGGTCCTCAATCATATCGAACCTGTCCAGGCACGAATAGAATAACTCTCTCTACAAATGTCAGATTAAGAATATATTAGGATGGTTTCAAAGAGGACTTTGAGATATACAACTTTTAATAACCTTAAAGACAAATTCTATTGTCTAGAGGGTCAAAAATGGAGCAGACGATAGGTACAGGTGAAACTAAATGAAAAAACAGAGGAATGGGAAAAAGCAGATGAATCAGAAAATTACTATAACTTTCTCTAAAAATATTGTATTAGAGCGTTCTTTAGATGGTTTGAAAGAAGACTTCAAGATCTACAACTTTCCTGAAGATCTCAAAGATAGATTATGTCGTCTAAAGGGTCAAAAATGGAGTAGACGATAGGTATAGACAAAACTAAATGAAAAAACAGACGAATGGGAAAAAGCAGACGAATATGGAAAGTTGCCATAACTTTCCCTACAACTTTTAAGAAGACCTTAAAGACAAATTCTATTATCTGGAGGGTCAGAAATAGAGCAGACAATAGGTACAGACGAAACCAAATGAAAAAGCAAACAAATGGAAAAAAGCAGACGAATTGGAAAAATTGCTATAACTTTCCCTAAAGATATCAGATTAGGGCGTTCTTTACATGGTTTGAAAGAAGACTTTAAGATCTACAACGTTCCTAAAGACCTTGAAAATTATCATAACTTTCTGTACAGATATTGGATTGAGGCGTTATTTATATGGTTTGGAAGAGGACTTCAAGATCTACAATATTCATGCAGACCTAGAAGACAAATTCTATCATCTAAAGGGTCAAAAATGGAGCAGACAATAGGTACAGATGAAACCAAATGAAAAAGCAGATGAATGAGAAAAGTAGACGAATCATGAAAATTGCCATAAAGTTCCCTACAGATATTGTATTAGGGAGTTCTTTATATTTTTTGAAATAGGACTTCAAGATCTACAACTTTTATGAAGATCTTGAAGATAAATTATATCATCTAAAGGGTCAAAAATGGAGCAGACCATAGGTATAGACGAAACCAAATGAAAAAGCAGACGAATGAGAAAAAGCAGACAAATCATGAAAATTGCCATAACTTTCCCTACAGATATTGGATTGGGGCATTCTTTATATTTTTTAAAAGAGGACTTTAATATCTACAACATTAATGAAGATCTCAAAGATATATGCTATCATCTAAAGTGTCAAAATGGAGCAGACGATAAGTACAGACAAATCCAAATGAAAAAGAAGACGAATGGGAAAAAGCAAATGAATGGGAAAAATTGCCATAACTTTCCTTTCTGATATTGGATTGGGGAGCTATTTGTATGGTTTTAAAGAGGACTTCAAGATATACAATATTCATGAAGATCTTGAAGATAGATTCTATCATCTAAAGGGACAAAATGGAGCAGACGATAGGTACAAATGAAACCAAATAAAAAGCAGATGAATGGGGAAGATTACCATAACTTTCCCTATAGATGTTGGATTGGGGTGTTCTTTATATGGTTTGAAAGAGGAATTAAAGATCTACAACTTTCATAAGGAACTCGAAGAAGATTTTGTCGTATAAAGTGTCAAAAATAGAGCAGACAATAGGTACACAGAAGGAGAACTTTCGGCCAACGACAGAAGAAGCAGAAGATCAAACATAGACGATATGACATCATCATAGACGATACATTTTTACAGATTATATGATGTCATCATAGACGATATGACTTCATGACAGATGATACATTTTTACAGACGATATGACGTCATCATAAACGATACTATCTATACTCTTGAATATCTCCACTTATAAAGATCATAACTTTCAACTCCAATGTCCAAAATTCTCATGATATATACCGTTGGAAAGCTGGAAAGATAATCTACAACTTTCTAGAAGAACCTTTCTATAATTCAGCCTAGATCAATCCAAAATTTTCCTCGAATTCAAAACAAGAATTTTACATTCATCTACCAATGTACTACACCCAGTTCTCAATCTCATGACAAATTTTGAGATTCTTAAAGACATAATTTAAATTTGGTATCTTCATAAGAAATGTAGCAATATATTTCTAGTTTAATCCAAATTAAGAATCATCTTGTTTATATGACTAAAGAAAAAGTTGTGGCTAAAAGATTGAAGTATAATCTGTGAATATTTTCCAGATCAACCACCTATTTTGTTTCACAATCTTTCCTTAACACAACTCATACTAGGATCACCTTTTCTACTTTATTTACTCCTCATTCTCAACTCCATTTTTTAACTTGATACAATCCATAAAAATTGTAATCCATGATTAATCATGAACACCAAAACAAAACATATACATATGCACATATTCTTCATCAACTTACTATGCATACTCAACTTCATTTTTGCTTTCATTTTACTTCTAACTTTCACCTTAATTCTTCCCATTTTAAAATATCTTATCCACCAAAAATACCAAAATAAAACATGAATCTATCCACATTTCCTATTCGCTACTTTACTCTTGTCTATCATTTCTAATTCAAGAATTTTCATTCATTTGTTCTTTACTCATGACTAATCACCAGAATTTCTCATTTAATAGTTTTAATTTCTAAGAAACGTTCGGAGTCCAACACGTTCTTTATACCAACAGCCAAGGCAAAATTTTCAACATTTGAGACTTTAAGTGGAAACATTTTGTTCTTGGTCATATGGATATTAACCATTGTTTGGCGTAACTTTTTATATTTAGTAACACAAGCTCCATCATCAAATAAAACAGAATAACCACAACGTATCAATTGTCTAATACTTAATAAATTATGTGCCAAACTAGGAACAAACTGAACATCATGGAGTAATTTTACTTTACCATTGTTGTTTTTGATTGCTACAGTGCCTCTCCCTTCAACTTGAATGTCTTTGTTGTCACCAAGCTTGACTTTCATTTTCTATGTCTTATCTAGCTCTTTAAATAGTGCTTTCTCCTCTGTCATATGATTGGAGTTGTCGCTATCTACAAACCAAACATCACTTGTAGCTTCATTAGCATCATAATAAGCCATAAGCAACTTACTTTCCTTATCAGTAGTTTCTGCATAATTCACTTACTTCTCCTTATTCCAACAATCTGCTTTAACATGCCCAAACTTCTTACAATTATAACATTGGATTACACTCTTATTGCCTTATTCAGTATTGGTTTGTCGCTAGTCAAAACCTCTGCCTCTGCCTCGACCACGACCTTTTCCACATAATCCGCCTTTGTCGTGACCTCTTCCTGCTGCTGGCTTATCTGATTCTCTTGGCTTGGATGCTTCTCCCTTCACTTGGAATGCTTTCTCTTCATGCTTTTCAGCTGACCTATTCATCCTTGCTTCATAAGCTTGTAAAGATCCCATAAATTCATCAAATGAGAAGTTGGACAAGTCTTCGGACTCTACAATTGCATTTACAATGTGATCAAACTTAGGAGTCAAACTCCTCAATATTTTTGCAACAACAATTTGATTAGTAATTTGGTCTCCATATGATCTCATTTGACTGATTATATGATTACTCTAGACAAATAATATTGAACTGATTCATTGCCTCTCATGATCAATGTTTCAAACTCAAGTCGAAGAGTTTGGAGTTTCACGACAATTACTTTTGATGAGCCCTGGAACTCAGTTTGCATAATCAACCATACTTGCTTTGATGTGGTGGCTGCAAACTGTCTCATGGACTGCTTGTTAGATGAAGAGCAATGCTTTGAATTCCTTCCTTTTATTTTCTTTCATCTCATCGTCTGAATCAGCAAACCCAGTCTTTGCCAAGTCCCAAGGATCCTGAGACTTAAATAGCGTATTCATTTTGATCCACAAAAATTCGTAGCTTTCTTCTTTAAAAATGGGGATGGTTGGTTGTGTAACATTGAGTGAATTCCCATTTGAAGTCATAGTGTCTCCCTTCTATCTTTCTCACTAGGTCAAATTGAAACTCAACCTTTGGCTCTGATACCACAATTGTTGGGAATTGGAAGTAATAGAACAAAAAACAAAAGAAATTGCAGCAATGAATGAATAAGAAAAATGCAAAGAATATAAAATACCACTGCTTTGTTATTATTGAACTGAAGTTGCCAATTTATAGGATTAAAAGTGAACTGATTAAAAAAAATACTGGAACTAACATCAGATATTTCTATCACTAACTTTAAACTAAGTTTATTAACTAAAAACCAGAAAATTAAGGAACGTAAAATCTGCAACTAAAATAGATATTAAAGACTAAGTCTGCTACTGAACAATCATCAATGACTGACTCAAATTAGGACAATTTCTGAATCAATAATCTACAAGAATGTCACCTGAAATGGTTTACATACTAGTCATTAAAGTAATTATAAGAGAAGTTGTGACCTTCCATAGTCAACTTGATGAACCTAGGATGATGTTCTCATGTGGAAGTACACCGCATAAGTCTTATTTCTATAGTTAAGAATTAGCTCCATAAGTTCTCTTCATGATTTTTAGCTAACTTGTTCATCCTTGCTTCATGAGCTTGTAAAGATCCCAATAATTCATCAAATGAGAAGTTGGACAAGTCTTTGGACTCTTTAATTGCAGCTACAACATGATCAAACTTGGAAGTCAAACCCCTCAATATTTTTGCAACAACAATTTGATAAGTAATCTGGTCTTAAGTAATCTGGTCTCCTTATAATCTCATTTCACTGATTATTGCCATTGCTTTAGACAAATAATCTTGCATTGATTCATTGCCTCTCATGATCAAGGTTTCAAACTCAAGTCGAAGAGTTTGGAGTTTGTTTGGAGTTTTACGGTAATTACTTTTGATGAGCCCTAGAACTCAGTTTGCAGAATAAATCATGCTTACTTTGATGTGGTGGCTGTTGCAATTCTTTAAAAAAAAAACCGTCTTATGGATTGCTTGTTGGATGAAGAGCAATGCTTTTAAGTCCTTGCTTCCATTTTCTTTCAATCGGTTCTCCTCGTCTGGATTAGCAAACTCATTCTCTGCCAAGTCCCAGAAATCCTGAGACTTAAATAGAGCCTTTATTTTGATGCATCAAAATTCGTAGCTTTCTCCTTTAGAAATGGAGATGGCTGGTTGTGCAACATTGAGTGAATTCCCATTTGAAGCCATAGTGTCTCCCTCCTATCTTTCTCACCAGGTCTAATTGAAACTGAACCTTTGGCTCTGATACCACAATTGTTGAGAATTGGAAGTAATAACAAAAAAAACTAAAGAAATTGTGGCAATGAATGGATAAGAAAAATGCAAAGAATGCAGAATACTACTGCTATGTTATTATTGAACTGAAGTTGCCAATTTATAGGCTTACAAGTGAACTGATTAACTAAAATACTGGAACTAATATCAGATATTTCTGTCACTAACTTTAAACTAAGTTTAGTAACCGGAAACTAGAAAATTAAAGAACGTAAAATCTGCAACTAAAATAGATATTAAAGACTAAGTCTATTGCTGAACAATCATCCAAGTACGGACTCAAATTTGGACAATTTCTAAATCAATAATCTTCAACAAGAATGTCACCTGAAATGGTTTACATTCTAAGTGGTGAACTTCCATAGTCAACTTGATGAACCTAGGATGATGTTCTCATGTTGAAGTACACCGCATAAGTCTCGTTTCGATAGTTAAGAATTGGCTCCATAAGGAAATTTCTGTGGACTCCTTTTGCTACAAAGCTTATGGGATGATACTCGCTTATTCCTTTATCCATTACAAAACTTGCAGATTTCATCTCCAGAGCAGAAGATTTGTCCAAATTACACTTGAGTTTTACACTTGCATTCGTTTTGATATGTGGATGAACATACACATAGCAATTTTTATTGCTTTTTGACTCCAAAGACACCTTTCCTTCCCTTCCATCCAATCCTGGCAGAAGCCTGAAAATAGAATATCCATGTCTTGCAATAACGAGGTTCTTATCTCTTCCTTGATGAACGACAACCATTCCAGGATAATCAAAAGGTTCTAGCATCACTTCTTTGCCAACAAAGTCTTTGTATGTGGAACTCGTGTCATGTTCGTTTCTCAGGACTAGTCTAAATGTTGCCTGATTTGCACTGTTGTCTCCATGTCGAACATGGCTTACCATTTCAACAGTCTGGTTCATGTTGGTCAGGTAAAAGGTTGAGCTGTGCCTGTTCGACTTTTGGGTTAAAGAAACTAGTTGTCGGTGATAAGTTAAGGGAACTGGAGTTAACCAATCTAGATTGTCATTGGAAGACCCAGTGTCGATTTCCACATCCCCGGTTGTGTGACCCGCGAGCAGATATGGGCCAAAAAGAATAGCCTGGAGAGAAGCATACTCGGGTCTGTAATCTGAAATGCATTGAAAAAAAGTCTTTTCAGTCTAATCTGTGATTCAAAACATTTCCCTTTTGGAGAACATAAACACATAACAGAGAATTGGATACTAATTTCTGGGCAATAGATATAGTTGGACAGTCAACCATCTCACCTTTAATTGCCTCTCTTCTTAATTCAATAGGAAACTGAAGAATTAACTTGTCACCAGGGCTCCAATATCTATGGATTGGTAGGAAGTTACCTGCATTGTGAACGCAGAAATGAATAATGTATACTATCTGCTACTCTCATACATAGCAGAGAAGGAAAAGGGGAAAAGGTTGAAATCTTTACTGAAGATATAGTTTTCTAATTTCCAATTTGAAATTAGTGAGGAATAAAAGACAATTAAAAGATGAGTATACTGTTGGTTTGTCGAATCGAAACTAAGACAGAAGAAAAGGGAACCTCTTCAAGTTGATGAAAAGAAGGACAAATGTTAACTGCAGATGATACCTGGAGCGGGGATTGCCAACGGTTGATTGTTGATTGCTACCTTAGCTCCACCTAGATGTGTCCATGATGGTATTCGCAAATTCAAGGTAGCTACTTTGTCCTTCTGCACCAAGAACGAGAAAAAAAAAACATTATTTTGCAATTGAATATACCATTAATCAAATCATTAGTTACAATTACCTTTGAAGAAAAGGTCAGTGTAACCCGAAGGTAAGGGTCCCAAGAGACAACAGCATCAACTGTCTGCTCAAGAACTATGTTCTGAGACCTCCAGTTGAATGAGCTGGAGATATATTGCATGATATAGAGGCTTGGGACTAATCCTTCCTCTTCAAAATATATGGAATCTCCCAATTTCGAGAATGACTCAATTCCTGCATTTAAGTTATACAAGAACAGATTTGAAAATATTACTAATTCAAGCTACCTGGGAACTTTGCAACTTACCAGTGCCATAACAACACCAAAAGCTATCAAAGGGAGTTCCCCATCCATGACCGCTTACGGCCTTAGTGCTTCCAGGAGCCAGCGGAAGAAAGTAAAGCATAACCCCAGGCTCTGTTCCTTTTTGCACACTTAATATACCATTTGTAACAGCACGCTCGTAATAATCTGCAAATGCCATGCCTTTGGTCCATCGAAACAGGCTGCGGGCTATCTGATAATCATCTCCAAAACAGGTCCAAAAAGGGTGATGCAGGAGGGTTAATTTTTAAACTCAATTGAACTCCAATTCCACAAAGATTAGATTTAATGTAATATTAGTATCACAATTATAAAGATAAAGAAAAGAAACCTAAATAAAATAAATATGTTACTTAATAGCAGGAAATCTGTCACTCCGATTCATTGTATAAATTTCAGCTAAATCATGATATAAGAAATCAACCACAATGAATACGTGAGAGAGAAACAACGGATGTACCTTTAGCATGTTATAAGTTGTGCAAGTTTCTTCATTATCGTTAATCAGATAGCTTGCCAGTCGGTTTGGCTCTTTCCTGCTCATGGATTATTGATGTGACAAAGTCTCATAGTAGCTAGATACAAAAAATATGGAGAAGCAAATTTATGAAAAATACAGTACCAGAATTCGCTGATAGTTGTCCCTCCAGTGGCAAAGGTATGTGAAGAGTTAACAACCTCCATGAAGAACATTGATAATTCCTGTAGTACAAAAGTTTTAACATTACTTATTACCATGTCTGCAGAGATTTGTGTAAATATCCCAACATACATTAAGTAGTTGTCCTCTCAGATTGAGAACAATGTTTAAAAAAGAACGATCTTTTAGAAGATATGTCGGGGATCTGTTTCTCCCGACTTATTTAATTATCGATGTACTATTTTTTCTTTTAATTAAAAAACGGTCTTTTTCTCAAGCATATGATGTTTAAAAAAGTAACAGTGAAAAGAAAATAAATCATTTAATGGATTTTGTAGTTTACCTTGTAAATGGGATCACCAAGGATATCGTACTTTGTTTGTGATCCGATAACAAGAGGGATGTGGGTATTACTGTGGAAACCTGCCAAATCTTCATGCTGCTCAATAACCAACAGGAAGTTCTTTAATTAAAGCTATAAGATCCAACCATAATCTTCCACCTAATTCATACTATAAAATTCAATTTCATCTGAAACCGATATACTTGCCCTCGTAAGCCTTGGGCTCCATAGATCTTTGTTTTATACACCTAATGTTATGAACATACCACAAAAGATACATTTTTTTCTAATTTTTAGTTGGCCCTTTTTAAAGCACAACATGTTTAAGGATATACGACAATGTCGAACATATTAACTAGCTAAAAGAAGGAAGCAAAATTTGGGATTATACACACCACTGCCCATGTCTCATAAACCATGGCAAAATTTAAGCATAAACCATAGCAAAACTTAAGCATAAATTTTGTCTTGGAAATTCCTAAAACTATAAAAAAGTTATGATTCTATTTTCATAGTGGTGAATATGTTTTTTAAGATAGTCATTTTATTTCATGTTCTAAGACTTATAATGCTATAAATTTTTTTTTGGTAATTCAGAAAAAATCAATTAATAAGAACGAGATATGTATATAGCGGATAATGCTATAAATTTTCTTCAAAGAGGTTGTACATTTCCATGGGTTACCTTTAACCATTTATCTGGACATGATATTAACCATCTTCAACCTACATCCTAACCATTTAAACCTAATTTTTAGCTATATTAAACCCTAAAATCTTAAACCTAAATTTCCTGCAATCAAACCTGAAAATTCCAGCCAGACAAAATTTGAAAATTTTGCAATCTTAATCAAAATTCAAGAAATCTGAAATTCCAACAGCGTAATATCACCTTTATTTCCTAATTTTGTACTTTTACTCCTAGTTAATAATTCTTCTGTTTGTCCTTAGTCAGTTACCTTTAGTGCAAGCCCTCCAAGAAAGCATGGTTTCTCGAATAAGTGACCAAGAACTAAATGCCTCTGATCTTTCTGTTGAGCCAAGAAGTTAAATTGCTAGTGTCAGTTGGATGATAATTGAATCAGACTACCTACAACATTCTGAGGATTAAGCATTATAAGTACCGTTATCCTGTACAAACGGTAGAGAACATCATTCATCCCGCCGGTTTCAGTATTTAGGGTTAGATAGTGTCCAGCTAATGTGTATTTTGTTACAACATTCTGAACTCGCATGTAGAAGTAATCAACCATCCTTTCGGCAATGTTTAGTGCTTTATTATTCTGAGCAAATGTATGCTGATCCAAAAGTCCTGCCAGAATCTGTCATTAAGAATAAATTAAGTCAAATAACAGCAGCATCATATGAGCATGTCGGAATGTAACGCTGACAATTGAAATGAAAACCGGCCAAGTGTTGTGTCTTGTCCCAGTCAAACTAGCTGGAGCGTTAAAAGAAATAAGAAGAGAGAAGCCGGATATGGTACCTTATGAATGGTGTAATATGGAGCCCAAACATATCGTTTAAAGGTCTCATAATCATCAAAATACCGAGAGGGAAAAGCAGAAAGATATCCTGTGCCCAATTTGTCCTGACATTCTGAAAGAGCAGATACTAATGAAGTCATCTTCTTTTTCAGAGTCTCATTGTGAGTGCTAGCCCACGCCATCGCTGTTGCACTCAAGTAGTGCCCTTCAATGCAAAAAAGACAACTCATTAACAGTGAAGATTTATGGGTTGAAAATAATTGCTAGAACATGTAGTGAAAATGAGTCAACCAACCGACAAAGTGACCACGGAGCTCTTCGCTCGGATCTTCCCATCCACCGTATGGCTTTTTGGGGGTTGGCAAACCAGCTGTTTTTCTAAAGTTCCAAGCCAATCTATCCACGTCCAGCATCAACAAGTACTCTAAATTTGTTTGTTGTGCACGCCAATGCAATGAGTTGGGTTTCAACCTCACATCGTGTAATGATACATCCTTAAGGAACTCTCCTGCAAACGGTGCTGGAGCTTTTATTTTCCTGTACAGCATATCCCATTCAAATTGATCATCACCCTCTTTCATGTCAGACCAAACTGATTCATCAGTTGGTGTCAAATGGTAATGTCTCAACAGGTCATCTTTCCAATGTGGATTCTTTGAGCCTAAGTCGCTTCGAAATGCATTATATGTGATGTCAGTAGGCGCGTTTGTACATTCTTTACTAACAGCATGATCACACAGAACAAGCACCAGGAGTGCTTGAAAGAGAAAAAGACCCTTCATTTTTCGACGGCAACCCAGATGGAAATCAACTTACTAAATATCTATAAAGAACTAACTGTATATATATAACTCTAGGTAAGACAAACTACATGAAACCCTACCAAATTTCTGTTTATCTGAAACATCAAAAGTTCAGAAAAAGCGGTACGTAGAATCCTACATACACAACAAGAAATTTACCATTCTTAACAGATAAGGAAAAGGGCCGGGAAATTCTGTTTATCTGAAACATCAGAAGTTCAGAAAAAGACGCAAGTAGAATCCTACGTAACAAGAAATTTATCATTCTTAACAGACAAGGAAAAGGGCCATCCCGGTGACTTCAATTTCTAAAATCTCTCTTTAAGGATAACTCAGTGATATTTCTACTTATCCATCTTCACTCAGTGATATTTCTACTTATCCATCTTAACTTTACACAGCTGTTCTTCTATTCATTTCTGTTGAGCATGTCAACCGTCAAAAAAAAAAAAAAAAGACGACACTAACTTAAAAACGTGATCTTTAAATCTGAAGCTATACGGCCTTAACTAATAACAAATGGCTTGTCAAGTTTCCCCTTTGAAGATAAAACCTTACCAGAACCAAAACCATCTGGCAAAAACACCGTGAGCGTGAGCGTTAGTGAAACACCGTGAGCTAAACACGATGAGCTAGTGAGGGACGAGAGCTAGCGCAGAGATGTCAAAACGCGCCCGGTCCAGCTCCACTAATTTATGAAAACACATCATTTTATTAAACATAATGTCGTTTTTAAATTTTTTTAAAAAAATTATATTACAAATTGAGTTGGCCCAGTCAGCTTGTAGTTGAGCCGGATTATGGGCCGACCCGTCGGATCACGGGTCACCATGGCCCAGATCGGGCCTCTAAACGAGCAAAACACCGTGTGAGTACCTCCACGTATAATTAATCTACAGTATCGTAAACAGTATCTGAAGAAGAGAAAGAGACTGGCGTTTGGAGGGAGACTTCGTTCTGCTTCTTGCTTAGATTTTCTAGTGTTCTGCTCTTCAGTACCTCGAGCTATACTGTCTTTTACTCTTTCTATCTTCTTGAACTCTCTGGTAACTTGGTTCTGCTCTCTCCCCGTCTGCTTCTTGCGTCTATCCTGTTGGTTTATGCCCTTACAACTAATTTTGGTTGTAATTTTAATTGTATAAAATTTGTTTTATTCAATAAAAGGCATTCTTTATCTTTGTGCATTTTAATTATTTAATTATTAA
>JANTNU010000008.1:21402978-21424158 GCA_024752395.1 Erythroxylum havanense
GGAGAGAGTCGTGGAAGCAAATTTGAATGAGAAGGGTTTTTAAACAAGGGATTTTAAACTAAGGGCATGTTTGGCAACTCTCAAGCCACATGCCCAATTCTTAGGGTCTAAAAATCCGATTCTTATTCTAATTTTTTCCCAATTTTGCAATAACTATAAATATTAAATCTTAAAATCATAACTCTAATTATCTCATGCCAATTGCCAATCAATTGCGGAACCGAAATCCAATTAATCTGCCTTTAAATCATTTTTTCAGTCCGGACCCATAACTCTAAAAATTTCAGAAAAATTCCTATAAATCCTCAAAAATAGGAAAAATATGATCCTACACTCCAATTTCAATTTTCAAACCTCTAGAATTCAATTTTCACTCCAATTCACTAAACAAGGTACAACCTATACCAAAAATTACAAAATTTCCAATTTACACTATCATATCGGGAATATGTCATACATGTATGTACATACATATGCTTGTGCAACAATAAGCATTTATCAATAAATATAGAGGCAAATGCATGTGCAATTTCACAATATGAATGCACTCAATCCTAACCCATCCGAATTACCAATATGCCCATCACATCTGTAACGGGATGTTACAATTAACTAATTGAATTAATCACCAAAGATTATACCTGTGAATCAAGAAAACAAATTCCCGTTGTGACTCTTAGGCTCGTGATATTTTTCACAGATAAGCTTAATGGGAGCTGCATCACGAGTTATGAGTTAAGGTTTGTTGGTTAAGATCAAAATTATTTATTAACTGAATGTCTATTTTTTTTTGTAATCATACATGTTAGAAGAGAATTCAAAAATGCACTTACTGCTATGAAAGGTAAAATTCTTGGTCAGCTTAATTTGATACGGGTACATAAAATGAATTACTTTTATAGAACATCTAAACTTTACATAATTTTCCCCAAGTATTAACCAATTGAATTAATCACCAAAGATTACACCTGTGAATCAAGAAAACAAATTCTCATTGTGATTCCTAGGCTCGTGGTATTTTTCACCAATAAGCCTCATGGGAGCTACATCATAGGTTATAGGTTAAGTTTTATAGGTTAAGATCAAAATTATTTATTAACTGAATGTCTTGTTTTTTTGGTAATTATATATGTTAGAAGAGAATTCAAAGACGCACTTACTGCTGTGAAAGGGAAAATTCTTGGTCAACTTGATTTGGTACGGGAACATAAAATGAATTACTTAATTTTATAAAGTTTGAATTTTTAATTGAATGGTTTAAATATTATTATTGAAATTTAAAATTAATGTTAAAATTTTGATATTTAACATAAATTAATTATGTACTAGTAACAAATATAATAAGTATTCATAAAAACATAAATACTTTGATTAATAAATTATTGTAACATATACAAATTATCTAATATGTTTAGAAGAAAATTATAATTATATTAAAAAATATGCGTGTAAAGATTCGCACATGAAAAATAAAGAGAGCCTAATTATTTCAGAGAGCATCAATGAAATAACCCATTGACATAATTCAGCTATTTGGAACTAAAAGTCAAAACCATCCTATATTAACTCATCGATAAACTGAAGTTCATACCACAAACAAGTTTCGGTTGGTGCAGGTCATTTACATTTAAAATGCAGGAAGTTTAAATGGGAGATTCAAACCACAAACAAATACTCAAATTAAACCAAGTACACAAAAATCTAGTAAATAACAAAATCACTTACCTCATCTGACACGTAAAAGAAGTAACTAAAGCACGTGGAGGAAGATGATGACGGAGCTAGAATGAGCTGACGGCCAAATAAGATAACCAAATCAAAGCAAAGAAGACAATGAATTTCAAAGCAGTACATAAATTGATATAAATTCATGTTCAAAAGTCTTAGTTATAGCATTTGATTGTGGCCATGTCATGCAAGAAAATCCAGTCATTTACCTTTTAAAACATAAAAAGGATGATAAAAGTTTTATTTTCAATGAAGTTAAAAGATGCAAAATGACTATGCAGAAATAGATACAAATTCAAATAAAATATATGGAAAATCATTGTTGACATTGTCAATAAGCAAAGGAAATGAATGTGAAAAATGAATACCTACTGAAGCTTCTTTTCAATCTCCTTGAAAATAAAAACACTGCCAACAAATGAGTTCCCAAAACCAAGTAATAACCAATAAGATCTTAGCCAGTAACATTACAAATATATCTCATACAAGACCTAACTCATGTTCCATGCTATAAGTTGAAATGTGAAAAACATAAATCTTTATAATATTAACACACAAACAAAGCAATCCAACATTGAACACTTATGAACCTATGGTTTGTGATCATCTTTAGAAACTAAAGTTATTTGGTTACAAATACTTATTTGTGTTTTCTGTGCGAAAATCCAATACCAGTTCATCTCTGGTGAATTGCTATCCATGTTTTTGTTTGTTATTTATATTTTCTGTTGATCTTATATTAAAGTTATTTGTCTTGGTGAAAATTCTAAAGTGACAAAGAGTTTAAATTTACTTGGTTACTTGTTTTTAAGTGATGGAACTAATAAAACTTGTTCATAGGAAAACAATAATCTTCTCTCCATGTAGTTGCTAATCATAGTACATCGTATGCTTTCATCAAGAATTTAAGTCCATGATGCAAGTCGTTGGAAACCAAGTTTAGGTCTTAACTTTATAACTCATGGAGTTCACTATCAACCGTTATGACATCCATTCTGAGGTGTGAGAAGATGAGTTTAAGCTACTTTGAAGATTGATCACATCATTTTTAGAATTTCTCTGGTTCAACTTTCTAAACCAGATATTTGGTGTTTAGCTAACTTCCTTTGGGTTTCTGTCCTTTTAAGTAGTGATACTATTCTGTGATCTAAGAACAGCAACATAATTGAATGAGTTTGGAAGATAAAGATCTTGCCATGAAGACTATAGTTCTAATAGGGCTTGTTTTAATGGTAATGGAGGTAAAAGGCTTTTAAAAAGTCTACTATATAGTCTATTCTAGTGTTATTGGAAGGGAAAATGTAAGTAAACTTTGAAAAATAGAATGCAATTAGGTTTACAAACATTACCTTGAGGACACTTTCAAGCATCTTTTCTTTAGCATCTTCCTGATAGATTTGGTTAGGCATATTTATTATTCTTTTTCTTTTCCCCTTCTTTGCATGGTCAAATTTCATTTGAAGATATTGGTATTCATTAAGCTTACTTGAATCTTGACATTGTTCATGAGTTAGATTGTAGACAATTTTGCACTTCATTTTAAATGAAAGAAAGGGCTTGGCAAATTGATCCAAGAACATGCAAAGGTACAGTTGGGACTCGGGAGTTATTAATGATGATAGAGAAGCATTTCAATATCGCTGAAGATAGATTGATGATAATGAAGGGTGGCCCCTAGTTAGAACTTAGTAGTACCCTCATAGGAACCAGGTTCCAATTTGAAACCTGTTTCTTAATGTGGGTAATTGAATAAGTAAATTCAGTGATGAATAAAGAAACCAAAAGAAAGTGACTCTTTGTTCTCTTGGGAGTTTATGTTTAAATTCTTAAGAAGTTCTAATTTTATCATAAAGCAATGTCCTCTATCATCCTCTTCCATCCATCAAAAACCACCAGCAAAAGTGGATCAACAATTGAAGAGAATGGGAATAAATATCAAGGGGGAGGCTAAAGAGGAAGAGGAAGGAGAATGATGGTTATGTTTGTTCATGAAGGGGGTGGCTGCAGAGAAACTTCTTTACTGTGGGAAAATTGCATCAAAGAGGGGGAGAAGAACAAGGATGATATAGTGGAGAAGTGCTTTAAGGTTACTGCAGATTTAAGGAGGTGTATAGATGTAAATAAGGATTACTATGATTCCATCTTGAGGTAACAGTCAAGGAATTGCAATTCATTTGTTGTTAACAAATGAAGTCACTAGGAAATTTATTAATTTTAGTCTATTTGAAAAGCTAATATCCTTTTTATTTTTCTGGCTTTTTGTTAAAATAGATAAATTGCTGAATCTAAGAAAGGTTCAGTTTTGACTATTAAGCTAGAGACATGAAACTATCTTGTTAAACTAAAACTTGTTTGGTAATTTAGTGCTTTCTTTGGAACATATCCATGTTCATGTCCTACTCACTCCTATCCTAATCTTATAGAATTTTGAAGGAGCCCTTAGGGCACTTGCACTAGCAATTCCAGAGCCTAAACTCATAGCTTTACCCCTTGTAATGATAGTAGATGTAACAACAAATGTAGGCAATTGTTTCTCTATTCTTTTCTACCTACGTTTAAAGGTATCAAAATCAATATACAGCTAAACATATTAGATCTACCTTACAAGATAATCACTATCCACTCACTTCAAAGATTTGATAAACTCTACTCTAATTAAAAAGAAATAGAAAACATATATGGTTAGATTAACCATTATTTTGCTAATGATCTGCCTAAATTGTTGACTTAATCTCAAACTTGTCCCTGGTTGTTTAATTATGGCTAATGACCGTGTTAGTTAAGCAAAGCCACATGCGAGAATGCAACACCAAAGATAAGACTTCTATTCTCTATATTCGAAACTCCAACACTGATACACCTTCATTTGTGGAAAAGGATAATTAAAGAATTAACACGGATTAAAGAATGTTGCTTCTACCACTAGAATCAGCAACCAAATTGGATGGGACTTAGGAGGCACTAACCATTGAAACTTCTTAGAGCTTTTTTTTCCTATCAATCACCCATCTAACAATGTAATTTGCTTTTACACAATCTATCTACACTACAAACCCGCTGCATTCTTAAACCAAAGTTGTTCACTTTCATTGTTTATCATAAATTTACTGTTAGACCTTGTTTTTATTTGCTTAAATTGTTTAATTGGTTATTTATGTTTTAATTTCCTGATTGGTTCTTTATGCTTGATTGATGGCTTAAAATAGAAAAGGAATAGAAATTGAATTTGAATTGAGGAAGTAGGTGAAGTGGGATTAATATAGTAAATGAGTAGTAAATGTAAGTAGTTAGTAGGTGGAAGTTAGCATGGAACTAAGGGGTTAAGGGTTAGTTGGAGTCTTTAAAAGCCAACCAAGGGCATAGTTGGAAGAGCCTTATTAATGAAGGGTATAATGGGCAAAGAAGAAGGAAAATAAATGAAAAAAATTAGAGAAGAAGAGGAGCATTGTCGTGGAAACTAGGGAGAGGAGAAGAGAAATCGTGGGAGAAAGGAAAGAAGAGAAGAAAAAATCAAGAAAAATTAGGAAAAAAGTGGGAAAATCGTGAAAAGGAGGAGAATCCAAGCTTCTAAGGTAAGTTTCATCATCTTCTTCTTGTTTGTTTAAGAAATGGGGTTAGGATTTGTATTGGAGAGAAATCCTAGTGAGAGAAAGTGGTAGGAAGAAGAAGATGAATAGTGAATTCATAAATTTTTTTTTTTTGGATTTTTCACCTAGGGGTTGAGTTTCTAACCTATAGGGTTCATGAATTGGTTATATGGAGGCTTGAATTGGGTTATGACATTTTTAGGGTTTTGGAGGGGAAATTCAAAAATTGGAGAATAAATGATACATTGTTGATTTTGTTTAGGAAATCTAGGGGCTATATAAGAACAAGAGGAAGGAAGCCATTGAGATTGGAATTTTCGAGTTATAAGGTGGGTAAATTATTTATGGTTTTTGTGCAAAATGAGCAAATGCTTGTATATGCATTGTATGTGACTTGTTCGCATATTTGTTATGTTGATATGATGTATATCATGATGATTAAACCATAGAAATGTGATTATGCCATGTTATGTATGAATGAATGCTTGACATTTGGATAAGAATGTATGCCATTGAATGAAATCATGGCATTTTGTTATATGAACATTTGAATTGGATTATGTGCTTTGTTTGGACTGAGAGGAACCGCTTCGAGTCACGTGCACGTAGACGTCAAAGTCTTATCTCGGCTGTCCGCTTGTGGCCCACGAGATCAGAAAATGGACTCTTTTTGATTCACGACGTAAACTTCGGTTTCGTCATTTTGTTCACGGAACCCTCTAGCCATTGAAATGTGCATTGCATTTGATATTCAAAGTTGCCTTGAAATGAATTACATTTAGTGTGTGAAGATGATTTGAAATTATGAGTTGACAATTGCTTTGTGAATGTTGGATTCACATTGTTATATACTTATGCCTAAACATGCTAGTATGCATATGTATTTGGTTGATTGTGTGCCTCAATGTCATTGACTACAAATGGTTTAGCCACTGAGCTGTATAGCTCAACCCACGATTTTCCTCCTTAGGTGCAAATCGAGAAGACCGGTGAATCCTTGCAGGCCTTTGGATAGATCCGAGTAGGATTTAGCTTTTGCATCTTAGCTAGATTTTGATAGTTTTACAAGCATATTGATCATGGATCATCAATTTTATTTTGTAACTCTTGTAAAGGTTTATGATGTACTGTCAATATGTTACTAAAGCTGTGAATGAGAATATTGTATGAACTCTTCTTTTGATATGGAAATGAAAGGAGAACTTGAAAGTTCTTTTTCTTCATGAATTGTAACTTTTGCAAACTTTGAACGTGTTGGATGTACGTTGCTTGGAAATTGTTTTTTTTATTGGTGCTAGATGAGTTTTGCAAATGATGAAGTTGTTATGCTAGGATGGTGGAGTGTGAGAATGATGTATGTGCTTATCCTTGAATGAGATATCAAATTGATATTAGTATTAGAAGGATAGCTTGTTGATATTGGGATGAATGTATGTGATGAATGATTTGGAATTGAGTTTCAATGATGATTGATGTCTTGTAATGGATTGGTAGTGTTTTTTTGTGGTGTTGGAGAAGGGTTTGAGGTAAGGGAATGTTAGGAAGAGGTTTAGGAACCTTTGAAGGGTGCTTGGGGGTGAAAAATTCAATTTACCTGAAAGTTACACGGCCTGCCCGTGTAGATTTACACGGGCCGTGTAAATCTGGGAGCAAGAGGCACCCTCCACTCGAAGGTTACACAGGCTGTGTGATTTTTACACGGTCGGTGTAATTCGACCCCCAAAAAGACAAAATTTCAAATTATGGTCTTCATAACAGTTGTAGCCCTAGATGTCTAATTTCTAACTGTCTAATAATGAAGTCAATCCGACTTCTATAGTAAGAGTTATGATGTTTGCGCCAAAGTATGTTTAGTAGGAATCAGGATATGAACATATCGGATTCATTTAGCCATAACTCCTTCGTCCGACCTCCGAATGAGGCGATTCTTGAGGCGTTAGATTCCTAGAACATTTTACTACGTCTCCATAAAAATTTTTAGCCATTGGATTTAAATTTAGAAAGTTTTACGAAAAGGAAGTGATAGGTAGGTTTGGAGAGCACGATTGGGTCATGAACCTACTTCGATTTCTTAAGCTTATCTTGAGCCACAAGGCTCCGATTGAGGTGGTTCTTGTTTCTAATTGAACTAGAGACTAAGAGCTACCTTTTTCAAAAAGTCAATTATAGTTATGTTGTCCTCATTTTGCGGGCTTGCCGTTGTGGCTTGATTTGTTGTTAGATTGAGGGCTTTTCGTGGGGGTTAAAGAGCTTAGGAAACCCGCTTATGTTTATGCTCTTTGATTTTGAATCGATCGTTGGGCTTCGAAAATGGGGCCCGACATTTACGATACAATTCAACCTAACTATACCATTCAAAAACCACACATTTACAGAGACTACACAAACTTTGTCTACAAAATGGGTACGGGAAGCAACATAAGCATAAATCAAAATAAAAGGAGAGGCATGCGAGTAACTTCGACTTACTTAATCCGACCTCACAACAAAAAATCTTAAAAGAACGGTGACGAGCAACGGTGAGGAGAAAATGATGAGCGACGGTGAGGAGAAGATGAGCGACAACGAGGGAGGAGAAGAAGGTTCAAAAATGCTGAGGAGAAACAAATTGGGAAGGCTCAGATGGCTTTATTCTCGGAATGGCCAGACCGTCAAAAATTCACCGACGGAATACATCACTATTGGTAAACCCCGATGCTTCAGCGTAAATTTATCGATGGACCATTTATACTGTCTAAAATTCACCGACAGATCGATATTCTGTCGATAAATCCGTGATGCTAGTTTATTGCAACAAGCGCTCCCGCCTAATTTACCGATGACCATCATTTTTCGTCGCTATATTCCATCGGCCATTTTGCAGGGATATTTTCCCTCTACCTTTATTGACGGAAAATTATGTCTGTCGCAAATAGAGATTTTCACAATAGTGTTACCAATGGACATTTCTTTCGTCGCTAATTATCTACGGTACTTATTCCATCAGTATTTCATCATTTTCTTCTAGTTTTCTATCTATCTCATAACACCACTGCCATATGATAGTGGCAGAAAGTTGAAGTGATAATGTTATTGTCAGTTTATGAGTGAGGAGGTGGTAGGTTGAGAAAATGAAATTGTAATAATGAGAAAGATATTCAATGTTTTAAAATTCAAAACGAAGCTCAAACTCATTAAAGCAAGGTTTAAGCTTTAAAATTTTAATTGATATTAAACCGTTATAAAATTGTATAAAATATATAAAATAAAATAAAATTTTGTATTATATATTATCATTTATCTAAAAACTTATAAAAATTGAAGTATATTTTAAAAGTTAATGGAAAAAACTAACTTTATTCTAACTTATTTTTCAATGTTCTTTAAGCCTAATTTTTTATAGTTTAAATATTATTTTAATATATTCTTAATTATCTTAAGCAAAATTACTCATATATATTAATTAATAATTCAATTTATTAAACAAATTTATGATAAAAATAATAATTAGTTTTTAACAATTTAAAAATTTGTAATTAAAATATAAGGAGATAAATTAAAAACTTAAATTTTGACAAATATAATTTATTAGTATGATTAAATAAATTTAGGAGCCGTTAGGTTTCACTTCTGTTTTTTTGTTGTTATTTTTGGTTTTTATTTTTTCCTTAAAAAAATTTGTTTTGTTGATATTTGTAATATAAAAACTGAAAATAAAAACCTGTTTAGTTGAGATTTGTAAAAAAACTGAAAATAAAAACATGTTTAATTTTATTATCCTATTTTTATTTTTTTAATTATACTCTTATATGTAATAATTATAATATAATTAATCTTCACACAGATAAGCTCAGCTTTTATACTTCCTTTTTGCTTCATCTTCTTTGTCCATTACCATATCTCTGAGGCTCTTTTCTCCAAGATTGGCTTCAGAAGTTTCGATGAATCTGATCAACTTGGTTTTCCAAACTATTCCAAGCTCTGCCATTTTTTCATCCAAAAATGGCTTCCATATTGACTCTTCAAGGTTGCATATGTCTTTGTGCTTATGATCCTTTCTCTTCTATCAACCGCTGTTGTTGTTTATACCATAGCTTGCATATACACCTCTAATTTTGTGACCTTCAAGAAGGTCATGAGTGTGGTTCCAAAGGTTTGGAAGAGACTTTTGGTCACTTTTCTTTGGAGTTACCTTCTGGTCTTCGTCTTCATCGTAGTCACAGTAGCCATGTTCGTGCTGTGGGGTTTAATATTTGCAGATCGTGTTGGAGCTATTGCAATTGTGAGTCTGGTAACTCTCTTGATCTTTTACTTAATTGGTCTCATGTCTATTACAATTGTTTGGCACTTAGGCAGTGTTATTTCGGTCTTAGAAGAGGTTTATGGGATTAAAGCCTTGAAGAAGAGCAGGAACTTGTTGAAGGGTAAAACAGGAGTTGTTGTGTCTGTTTTCATTGTACTTGGAGCATTCTTTGGAGGAACTCAGACCTTTTATGAGATTCTTGTGTTGCATGTATGGCCTATGAGTATGTTGATCAAGTTTTGTGTGGGATTAGCTTTCTTGTTATTGATGGTAATGGTAGTTCTTATTGGTCTTGTGGTCGAAATAGTTCTATATCTGGTCTGCAAATCCTATCATAACAGCTTGAAGGATATAACTGGGGCTATGTTGCTCTCAAGAACGACAACATCCAAATGCAACAAGCTTAGTAGGTATTCCAGTGCTCTTGGATTAGAAAATATCAAGCTATACAGAATGTTTTAAAGTGTATGAGTGATTAAGACATATGGTTTTGCATTCTTAATTCTCCGTCACCTCTCAAGTTTAGTTTTGATAAAGTTTGTTACATAAGTTAATACCAAGTCTTATATTTGAAATAGTGTTAGGATAGAAAGACAAGCAAGAGTATTAATACATATATACATATACAGATAGATTAGATATCGCTTTTTTACTTTCTATGTGTCAAGTATAATAACCAGTCCTTTTCTGTTCATTCAGCTACAACTACCTTCTTTTTCTCATTGCTCCTACATGTGAGCTATGTCTTCCTCTTTCATTCACAATTCTATCCATTCAGCTACAACTACCTTCTTTTTTTCCCCACTTTCACTTGTCCCGTCACCATATTTAGGCATACTCCTTCCATGCACCAAACTTGAACTCCCACTGTCTTCATGTTCCGTGTTTCTCATGAATCTGGGGTTTTGGACATTACTCGCAAACATGTTAGCAAACATTCCCATGTTGGAGTTACCTGTTCCAGTATTGAAAAGAGCCGAGATTTACGCAACTAATAATAATATTTGTCAAGCAACGGGTTAGAAAATACAAATAACTAGATACAAAAACAAACCTGAAAATTGCACAGAAGCAATTGTAAAAGATAGTAAAAGACGCAGAGATTGAGAAGATGATGAAGATGATAGATTTTTCGTTGATTTCTATATGCAAAGACCTTTTAACACAAGTGACAGAAATAACTTAAACAACGAAATCAAATAGGCAGTAGGTATAAGTAGAGAAACAGCGAAAGAGGCTGAAGACGCAGAAGACTATACAGTTGGCACAGGGAAACTAGTTTTTGTGAAATATAAAAACCTGTTTTAAAAATACACGAACACGTCTTTTTTACATTTTCAAAAAAATGTTGCAATTTCTTATTTTTAACAACGAAAACAATTTCAACCAAACCAGTTTTCGGGGAATGTTTTATTTTTTATGAAAACAAAAACAAAAAAAACCCAAAAATAAAATGGAACCAAACACCTCCTTAGTATTTTTTAAGGATAAAAATAGTAGTTTATTTTTTAACAATAATAATTTAAAATAAAATTTTAAATTAAATATAAATATATAAATAAAGAATATAAATTTATAAAATATAATTTATTAATTAATATGTGTGAGAATTGAAAAGAAAAAAAGTTAGATGGAAAGTTCAAAATATTTAAAAGTACATCGTATTAAAACTCAAGAATCACAAAGAAGGGGAGAAATACATGATGGGTCGCACGTATTAAAGAAAAATGTGGGTCCCACCATGACTTAACCGATTCGTCCGATTTTTCTAGTGGCTCGTTACGTAATCAGTCGATTTTTCATCATGTTTTTTACGTAAGGAAATATAATTCAATTACAAAAGAATAGTAAATTAAAAAAACTTTGAATTAATTTCAAGCATTAAACATATTTACATCAATAACTCAAAACTAATATATGAATTACTTATCGGAATAAGAACGCCACACTCTTTCACTTTTCCGAAGTTGCTAAGCGAAAGCGGAGCTCTGTAACTTCTCTTTGCATCGATGTTCAACAAGTGGAAGGAGATCTCCTTGACTTTGAAGTTAAAAAACAATTTTAGAAACTCCAAGGTGCAGGTGAGTTGATAAGGGGCTCTTTTAGCTTAAGTGAGGTCGCAGGTTCAAATCTCCCTCATATATGCAGCTATTTAAAACTTAAGATCAGAGCTTTGCCTCCCGTAGGGGACCTATCTAGCTCGAGCGAGGATTAGTTTAAGTGTGAATAGCTTAAAGGTGTCTTCCCATAATTGAAACCCTTCTAAGACACCTCGTAAATAAAAAAATGAACAATTTTGAGATCTATGATCATTAATTCTCGAGACTCCATAAAGTCTCGTTGGAAGTGGAACTCCTTTTTGGCTATCAAGAAAGGAGGCCCCTCAATAATACACTCTTTTTCTAAAAGAAATTAGGCCAAAATTATTAATCTTGTTAAAGATGCTTTAGAGAGTTGCACTGTTCCTGAATTCTTAAATGTCACTGCGATAACTCTCAATCTTAAAGTCCATCACCCCCAATTTATCAAGGACCTTCGGTCCATTTTCTCTGTTCAATGTAGATTTAAGTTGTTTTTGAATGATTTGGTGTAACAAAATCAATGTTGCTGACTGGGTGTTGACCACATCGTCATCACCCAAGAGATTACGAGCTAAGAGACAAGCTTAAAGGTAGTTAAAGGTTGACCTGGAGATGGTCTTGTTATTTTATGCCTATAGCCATTCATTTTGGTTGTAGTTTAATGACAAATTATTTAAAGACATTTTTTATCTTGTACATGTTTAGATGTATATGACAAAATTTATAGGATACTTGTACATTTCAAATAAAATTATAATGAGATTATAATTATAAGCTTTATATTGTATTTATGTATTATTCTTAAATGTTCTTAGCTATTATTCTATTAAGATTGGACATTAATCGAACGGAAAAAGATTAGCACACGTTTTGTTTTCCTTGTAAGGGAAGTAGTCAATCTCATAATCTAAAGTATAGAGATACTTAAACAAATGTGTAAGTGCTTGCTAGAGAACAAGTTCACTAAACAGATCCTATATAAGAAATTCATTTGGAATATTACTTGTATGTTCATGAAATTTTCATTGTGATGATTGTATAATTGATCATTTGACTTGAGGTTATCAAAGTTATCTTGTATAATGATTGCTATATTTTGATACTACTTATGATCTATTTAATCATAAGTCATTTAATCGGTAATCATTGGATGTAGTATAAACTATATGGAAATAGTTGAATGGTTAAGATAAGATTCATCACGCTAAAATAATTAGGTAGAATGTTTCGTTTCTCTCGATTAGTATTGATTCAAGAAATACTCGGCCAAGATGAAATGATGTTTTAAAAATAGTTTACAAAATGTCATTAATTGAATCGATAGCTAATGGTGGAGAACTAATATGATTAGACTCAAAATATAGTAGACATAAATTCCATGCTCTATGTCTAATCGGAACATTGTATGATGAAATGATTGAATTATAAGAAAAAAATTATGCACGAAAAGGTCAGTCAAAACCACTTTGACATTTCTAAATATTTAGGTGGTCATGGTATATTGCTAGACGTTAATCTTGATCTATGATTATAAATTGTTTAAATGGAGAATTAAAGATAAATTAAAATGAGTTTTAATTTATCTAATTTTAATTATGAATTAAAATTAGATTTTATAATCATTGTTAACATATTTTAGAACCTAATGGGTCTCACATATAGAATAGGTTGAAGAGAGTAAAGTTAATTTAATTAAGTTGGACTTTATCGTAAAGTTTGAAAAACTTTATAATTAAATATAAGATATTTAATAAATAAGAATCAATATGAGATATTGAATTTTATATAGGTATAATTGGTATTTAATTACAATTATTTGTAATTCTAATTAAAGTTTAATTGAAATTAGAATTTAATTTTAATTAAATTACTAAAATATCTAAAGCTTATTATAAATAAATTTAAATTCCATGGAGTCAGCACTTCTTGCTTAACGCTCTCTGTAAGAGTTACAAAGTTCTCTCAACCTGTTATGTAGATACCATCAGAGGCTGGACACTTGTGCCACTGCAGTGATTTAAACGGATTATTTTTGGAAACAGTTTGAAAGATACGAAAAAACAAAGATTAAGTTTCGGAATAAGGTACGAATTAAATTTCGTTTTATTATGATTTATTAACCATTTTATAGAGTTAAATAGATCCTGATTGTCGGAAAATCAAAAATCAAAAGAAAAAAGTTCTTAATTATTTTGTTGCAGTCCGGATCGAATCTCAATTCAATGTTGATCTGGTTCTTGAATGAACCCTAAATGAAAAATCATATTATGCATTCTAAAAATTTGTTCAAGTACTTTACTTTGGTTTTGCAGTTTTGGAAATTAACTGTAAGGGAATCTGCTATTTGCTTTTGTTCTAGAAATTGAAACCCAGAAGACAACGAACCCTAGAATTGTTTTGGAGTTCTTAACGTGCATCGGAGTTTGTTTCTGGAAATACAAAATTTGAAGCCCCTTGATTTATGAAACCCAGGATTGTTATGATTGTTGTTGTGAGTTTCTGAAAAGGTAAAACCTCAATCTCTCAACACCCTTTTCGCACATTCCTGCCTCCAAGTAAATCTTTATCAAAATCTCGTAAGAATCAGAATCAGGAAAGACTATATTTCGACGAAACATCGTTGAACAAGACGGGAACTTTACCATACAACTTCGATTGAGTGCAAGCAAACAACAACGCGTTGAAAGAAATCACAGTTCGAGAAGCACCTAATTGACCCATTTGCTCATAAGTCCTCAACGCTTGATCGAATATACCCGCCTAACCATAGGATCGAATAAGTGTAGAAATAAAATGCTCTTGCTCGATTTTGGGATTATTTTTTTGGGCTTCAATAAGGGTTTCGATATTCTAAACATAATTTTAAAATTGGTTTAAAATTTTAAAATCAATTCTAAAGGTAAATATTTTTTAATTTGATTAAGATTAATAATTATATTGATTCGTAATTAATCTTAGAAAGTTTGATATCTAAAATTATAATTAATTAATTTCAATTAGATTGAAATTAATTAATTAGACTCCTTAAAATTAAGAAAAATGTTTTCTTAAATAATTAAGAAAGTTGTTCTTAACTTAAAATTTATTTATTTCAATTTGATTGAGATAAATCAAATTTATAATTTTATTATTTAGAGAATTATTATTTAATGTATTTAGAAATTATTTCTTTATTTATGAATAATAAGTTTCTTGATTTTTAGAAAAATATTTTTTAATTAAATTTTGAAAAGTATTTTCATTTATTAATTAAGAAAATTGTGTTTTTCTTTAATATTTTAAAATAGTTTTCTAACTTATTAAAGAAAGTTTTTCTAATTAGTCAAGAAATAAATCTCTAAATATATAATATATAATAACTTTCTTAATTAAATTTAAAAGTTTTTTATTTAATAACCTTTTATTACTCGTTTAAGTTCTTTAAATTTATCTTTAATTCTCCAATTAAACAATTTATAATCATAGATCAAGACTGTCGTCTAGCAACATATCATGACCACCCAAATATTAAGAAATGTCACAGTGATTTTAACTAGCATTCCCATGCATAATTTTTCTGTATAATTCAATCCTTTCATCATACATTGCTCCGATTATACATAGAGCATGAAGTTAATGTCTACTATATTTTGAGTTTAATCATATTAGTTCTCTACCATTAGCTATCATTAATTAATAACATATAATAACTTTCTTAATTAAATTTAAAAGTGTTTTATTTAATAACCTTTTATTACTCGTTTAAGTTCTTTTAATTTATCTTTAATTCTCCAATTAAATAATTTATAATCATAGATCAAGACTGGCGTCTAGCAACACATCATGACCACCCAAATATTTAGAAATGTCAAAGTGATTTTAACTAACCTTTCTGTACATAATTGTTCCGTATAATTCAATCCTTTCATCATACATTGTTTCGATTATACATAGAGCATGAAGTTTCGATTATACATAGAGCATGAAGTTAATGTATACTCTATTTTGAATCTAATCATATTAGTTCTCCGTCATTAGCTATCAATTCAATTAATGACATTTGTAAACTATTTACAAAACATCATTTCACCTTGGCCAAGGATTTCTTGAATTAATACTAATCGAGAACAACGAAACCTTCTCCCTAATTACTTTAGGATGATGAATCATATCTTGATTATTCAACTATATCCGTATAGTTCATGCTATATCCAATGACTATTGATTAAACGACCTATCATTAAATAGATCATAAGTAGTATCAAAACATAGCAATCCTCATATAAGAAAACTTTGATGACCTCACAATCATCACAATGAGAATTCTATAAGCATACAAGTAATGTTCCAAATGGATTTCTATATCGAGTATATTCAGTGAACTTGTTTTCTAGTAAGCACTCACATGTTTATTTAAGTACTCTATACTTTAGGCTATGAGATTGACTACTTTCTTCATAAGGAAAAACAAAACTTGTGTTAGTCTTTTTACGTTCTATTAATATCCAATCTTAATAAAACAATAACTACGAACATTTAAGAATAATACATAAATGCAATATGAATCTCATAATTATAATCTCATTATAATTTCATTTGAGTGTACAATTATCCCATGGACTTTATCATATACATCTAAACATATACAAGATAAATAATATCTTTAAATAATTTTTCACTAAACTACAACCAAAGTGAATAGTTATAGGGCATAAACCAACAAATTGTGTGACTATGGTGGTTGAGACGGATTAGTTTTGGGAACAATTTGAGGGATACGACAAGATAAAGATTAAACTTCGGAATAAGGTATAAATTAAATTTTTCTCTATTATGAGTTGTTAATCATTTTATAAAATTAAATAGATCTTGGTTTTCAGAAAATCAAAAGTTACAAAAAAGTTTAGTGATTATTCCACTGCGGTCTGGATCAGATCTCAACCCGCTTTCCCAACAGGCCTATAATAGAATCAACTTGAATTTTGTTTATCAAAGAAGTTGCACCTAAGATTCAGAGGCTACTTACTTATTATTATTATTAATATTGAAACATTTTATAGATTGGAGCCCTTACATGTTGGACCCCGTTTCTGAAGTCCAACATTCAGAATCGAAAGACATGGAGGACTCATCACCCAACTTAGAGATCGAAACAATTGGAAAAGTTCCAATTGGAAGTTCAGATCGGTTACTTCGGTACACTTTATTCCTCATGTTCTTAAGCTTCTAAAGCCTCCAAAATCATTCGTTCAGGCTTGGTGATTTCAAAATATACCGCAATTATTTTTGGACTGGTCTTGTCCATAACAGTCTATTGTGTACCACTTCCATCTGAAAGTTACATATCTTAGGGACTGAATTAGATTCCGATTTCTTCATACCATTTGTAGCTCCATGTCTCTAGATTACCATAAGCCAAAAATCATCTCATTTAAACTTCTACTGATCCAGAAAACATCCAAAATATTGAAGTATGTTCAGTGAGATAACACCAGTTCATATGATTGAAGAACACACTCACTGTACCCATCTTACTCATTTCCCTCAATCTCTCTACATAAATTTTAGACAACTTCAATTATTGGTTGGATATCTAGAGAAGAAGATATGGCCAAAAGACTCCAACACGTTTCTGCCCTTACTTGGAATGTATATACTTTAGTACAAATGCTATAACTTTTGCTACAGATGTTTGATTTACTTCATTTTAGACCATTGAAAAGAGGACTTCTAGATCTACAACTTTCGTGAAGACCTCAAAGGCTAATTCTATCTTCCACCTTCTGTATCATCTCATTTGTTATCGTCTACTTTCTTCCGGCTGCTTTTCTATCGCCTGCTTTCTTCCGTCTGCTTTTCTATCATCTACTTTCTTCCGTATGCTTTTCTATGGTCTGCTTTTCTTCCGTCTGCTTTCTTCTGTCTGCTTTTCTATCGTCTGCTTTCTTCCGTCTGCTTTCTTCCATCTGCTTTTCTATCGTCTGCTTTCTATCGTCTGCTTTTCTATCCAAGATATCTCCACTTAAAAGAATCATAACTTTTGACTCTGATATCCAAAATTTTCATACTATATACCGTTAGAAAGATAAAAGAAATATCTACAACTTTCTAGAAGAAATCAAAAACAATTTCGGTCTCAAAAGGGGTCAAAATTTACGACAAATTGAATGTTCGTTAATTTCACCCTAAACAACATCAGAACTTCAATTAATCGTAACTTCTAGCCCCGATGTCAATAAATTGCATACTTCATGCGTTAGAAAGCTGGAAACATAAAGTGCAACTTTCATTAAGACCACCTTGGCTAATTCTATCTAGATCAGTACAGTTTTGCCATTGAAGTTTCTGAACAACATTTCTATACTTAGGATGGCACATCAACACATCCACTTCACCTATTCACCCACTACTATAACTCTTTTATACTATTAAGCTCCACCTCCACCAATTCATCTCAAACACAATTCTAAACTCCAACATGTTGTTCCCAAGCAAATACCCAACAGCAAACTCAATAAGGAAGGACATGCACATACACATCCCTTTTTTGCAAGTCAGAAGAAATCTCATACACTGTCTATAAAACAACACAATCATACATAAAGGAGAATACTAGTATTCTCATTCTCATTTCCAATCAAAATAAATGTTCATGCATAGCTTTAATTACATATCAACATGTCCATCATAACTAAGCACAAGATACAAGATACATGAGATGCTCAATGTTTGATATGCTTGAAAAGCTATCCAAAAGCTAGTTACTAACTTAGCAAAAAAGTATCTAAAGTTTTGGAGTTTCCGATGCCTTGCAAGGTTCACGTTCGTCTTGTATTACACCTGATGAGGGAAAGTGGGGTGAGCAATACGGCTCAGTGGCTAATACGTTTATAGCCCTCAGAGATGAGCCATATCACGAGCATAACACACATATATCAAGCAATCCAATTTATTTGCAATTTCATCACATAATTCATAGTCAACCGAAATTCATCACATAAAACATGACATGTCAACTTTTATCAATCATAACACTTTATCATACATCATAGACAACAAAATCAAAAGAAATGCACATCAAATAGCTAGAGAGTTTCCGTAGGACAAAACGGTTTACTCTGTGAACAAAATGAGTCCGATTTCTCAGGATCTCGTGGCCTCAAGTATACAGCCGAAAAAAGGCGGTCAACATGCACGTAAAAATTGAAACGATTTTCTCTCTTGCCCAATCACAAACAAATCCATGCTCACATAGTCAATCGAAATTTTGCATTCTCATGTTTCTTTCCTTTCATCAAATTGTCACATTTTCATACTTTTCATTTATTTCAAAGAAAACATATTCAAATTCAACATTTACAACATTTAAAGCAATCACACACACAAATAAGGCATAGCCCATCACCTAATAACCATAAACATATTACCCACCTAAGTTGTCGAAAATCCACGTTCAAGATTGCCCTTCCTCTCTCTGTTGAGTATGGATTCCTTGATCCCCTTCAATTAAACCAAATGTATATTCAATCCATACATTCAAAGGAAAGATCATAAAATCAAGAATCTAAGAATTTCTAAAATTGAATTTAAACCTAACTCATCCATAGCCCATCTAGGCTAGAAACCAAAACCCTAACTTAGAAATTCCAAGATCAATTTGGTTTCATCTTTCTCTTCTTTCTTCCTTGATTGCCAACACAATCCCTAACCTCCATTTAATCACCTTTTTGAATCTAATATAAGAAGATGAGAACTTACCTCATAAGTGGATTTCTCTTCTTTTTCTTCCTCCTTCTTCACGTTTTTCCCTTGGTTCACAACTCTCCTTCTCCTTCTTTTAATTTAAAACACCAAAGCCTATTCTTTCCAATTTTTGCCCTTCACTTACAAGGACTTTCCTAATTTTTCCTTGTTTTGTCTTATATGTCTCTACCCTCCATTTAACAAGCCTACTACTACTACTACTTAATACACTTAACGCTACCTAACTTAATTCTAATTCTAATTCCCATTAAATACCCCATTAATCCTTGTTAAAATTTAAAGGACTCAACTAAAAATAATAAAAAACAATTAAAGCAAAATAAAGAATAAATAAGTAAATAAATAGAAATATTCGGGGCCCAACAACTCTCCCCTCCGAAAAGAATTTTATTCTCGAAATTCTCACCTAAGTCCATGAAGAGGTATGGATACTTCTCCTTCATGGCTTCCAAAAGCTCCCATGTTGCCTCCTCCGTCGAATGGTTCCTCCACAAGACTTTAACTAACTTTACACTCTTGTTTCTTAATACCTTTTCCTTGAAATCTCCACCTGTTGCTCCTCATAAGTCAAATCCTCCTTTAATTGAACCTCTGAAGGTTGAACTATATGTGAAGGATCCGATTGGTACTTCCTCAGCATCGATACATGGAATACGTTGTGAATCTTAGATAAACTCCGGTGGCAAAGCTAACTCATAAGCTAAAGGCTCAATCCTCTCAATGATCTAATATGGGCCTATGTACCTCGGGCTAAGCTTGCCCTTCTTACCAAACCTCAATACACCTTTCCACAGAGAAGCTCTAAGAAACACCTTGTCTCCAACTTCAAATTCCATCTCTTTTATATGGGCATCCGTGTAGCTTTTCATCCTATCTTGAGCTGCTTTAAGCCTCTACTTCACCAATTTAATCTTATCAACTGTAACCTGTACCAACTCAGGTCCTACAAGCTTCCTTTCACCTTTCTCATCCCAACAAATAGGATTTTTGCATCTCCTACCATACAAAGCCTCATAAGGTGCCATTTGAATTCCCGAGTGATAGGAATTGTTATTAGCAAACTCAATTAAAGGTAGGTGATCATCCCAAGAGCCTTTAAAATCCATAGCACAAGCTCTCAACATTGCCTCCAAGGTTCAGATCGTCCTCTCCGATCGTCCATCAGTCTGCGGGTGGAAAGATGTACTAAAGTGCAACTTAGTCCCCAAAGTCTCTTGCAAGCTTTCACAAAATCTGGAGGTAACCTAGGATCCCTATCCGAAACTATCAAACTTGGAATCCCATGAAGTCTGATTATCTCATCCACAGATTTCTTGGCCAAAGTATTTAAAGAATCCGTCTGTCTAATTGGCAAGAAATGTGCTGACTTAGTCAACCTATCTACAATCACCCAAATTGCATCATGTTTCCTACTAGTCCTCGGCAATCCCATCAAGAAATCTATTGTAATCTTTTCCCATTTTCATTCCATAATCGAAAAAAGATACAGCTTGCTTGAAGGTGCTTGATGTTCAACCTTAACTTGTTGACACACTAAGCATCTTTTCGCATACTCTGCAACATCCTTCTTCATTCCCTTCCACCAAAAATGCTCTTTCAAATGCCGATACATCCTCGAACTCCCTAGGTGCATTGCATAAGGAGCATTGTGCGTGTAGCGCCCCCTTACCGTAGAGTATACTCCGGGACGCCCGTAGGTCATACCGATACATACCCTACGATGAGGGTGCACTACGAACGATCAATTCTAGAACCTCAT
>JANTNU010000008.1:21595527-21608781 GCA_024752395.1 Erythroxylum havanense
GGAGCCAACGTATATGAGAGCTTTAAGCTCAACGCACAGGACCTCAGGTCCAACGTATTTAGAGCCTCAGGCTCAATATATCAGGGCATATCACACCCAACGATTTTCAGAGCCACTGCTCAACGCAATGTGCCCGTCACTGGGATAGTTTCAGGTGCACGGTCACAACAACATAATAAATGGAAAGTGTCACACGTGCATTGCATATTTATATGATTGAATGTGAGAAAGGAATTCCATAATTGATTGATTAATAACGGTTATGACTGGAGCTGCCATTAAATAATTGAGGACGCCGCGGTAAAACCCGCAAACACACGCCGCAGTAAAACTTGCAAACATCTACGGGTGGGGTGTGGGGTCCTACAATTAAAAAGGGATTAGTGCATACCCAGAGAGCTCTCCTATCCCTACTGACGTGTGGAAAGTAGTGCATACCCAGAGGGCTCTCCTACTTCCTAAGACGCAATTATCGAATACTATTCACTGAATACGTGCTCAGTCATAACTCAGCTTATAAATGGAAAACAATGGGAAAAGTTTACATGTGAAATGATAATGCATGTGATACTGTGTGATATTCTGTGAATTGCTTATATATGCATGAGTTGAGTGAACCATCGATGATGGTTTCTCGCTGAGTTCGCAAACTCACCCAACATTGTAATTATTTTTCAGGAATCGAAGAGTACCCCGTTAGTGAAACGGGAGTGTGATTACTGCAAGAGAGTCGGTGTTTGAAGTCAGGATCAGTTCACGTCGGCATTTGTGTCATTTTGAATTATGTGTAAATTTATATTCCGCAAAAATAGTATTGAATTGTTTGAGGGCCCTAATTGGTAAATATTGTATTGAAATGTGGTCTTTGATAAAGTGTTATAACTGAGAAGATTTTCGTATCTCGGGCCCGAATCGTTTATTTATTTCCGCGCACTCAACTGTTTTCAAAAAGAAAAATATCACAATGAGTTTTTAAACTGCATTGACTGCTCTAACATACCACCCTCGCGAGTCGCAGACTCGGATATCACCGTCGATGTCAGGTTCGAGTCTCACGGGAGTGGGGTGCTACAATCAGGATGGGATCCTATCCCGATAGTAGTGAAATAATTATGAATCTTTTTCTTATTTTGATTTCCCAAAAATCAACATCACTTTAATTCTATAAAAATAATTAATACATAAATCAAAGCTTGAATATTAATTTATACCTTATTCTGAAGCTTGATCATTTTCTTGTAATATCCCACTAATCATTTCCGAAACCGTTTCATCTTAACCATCGTAGCCGTATAAGTGTTTGATCTCTAATGATATCCACAGAATGAATTAAGAAAACTTTGTAATTCTTACAAGGAGAGTTAAGTAATAAATGTTAGCTTCATTACAACTTAAGCATATTTATAATAAGTTTTGAATGTTTTAGTAATTTAATCAAAATTAAAGTATAATTTCAATTAAAATTTAATTAGAATTACAAATAATTGTAATTAAATACTAATTATGTCCAAATAAGATCTAATATCTCATATTAATTCTTACTTACTAAATATCTCCTATTTAATCATATAGATTTTCAAACTTTACAATCAAGTTTAACTTGATTAAAATAACTATGTTCTCTATAACTCGTTTTTTATGTGTGACCTATTAGGTTCCCAATATGTTAACAATGATTATAAATGCTAATTTTAATTTATAATTAGAATTAGATCAATTAAAATTTCTTTTAATTCATCTTTAATTCTTCAATTAAACAATTTATAATCATAGATCAAAATTGGCGTCTAGCAATGCATCATGACTAGCCAAATATTTAGAAATGTCAAAATAGTTTTGACTAATCTTTTAATGCAAGATTTTTTTTCTATATAACTCAATCATTTCATCATACAATGTTCTAATTACACAAAGCATGAAATTAATGTTTACTTTTTTTTTAATCCAATCATATTCTCTGTTATTAGCTATCGATTCAATTAATGATATTTGTAAATTATTTACAAAGCGTTATTCCACCTTAGTTAAGGATTTTTAGAATTAATACTAATCAAGAACAAAGGTCAAGGATTTCTAGAATTAAAACTAATAAAAAACAATGAAACATTATCCTTAATTACTTTATAGTGATAAATCATATTTTAATCATACAACTACCTCTATATAGTCCATGTTGCATCCAATAACTATCGACTGAATGGGCCATAACTAAATAAGTCATAAGTAGTATCAAAATATAACAATTTCTATACAATATAACTTTGGAGACCTCAAGTTAAAGGCTCACTTATACAATCATCACAATGAAAATTTCCATAAACATACAAGTAATGTTTCAATAGATTTCTTATATCGGGTCAATTTAATGAACTTGTTATCTAACAAGTACCCATATATTTGTTTAAGCATCTCTATAATTTAATCTATGAAATCAACTACTTTCTTCGTAAGGAAAAACATAATGTGCGCTAGCATTTTTACGTTATACTAGTATCCAATATTACTATAACAACGACTAGGAACAATTTAAGGATAATACATAAATACAATATAAATTTCATTATAATTTTATCTATAATGTATAATTATCACATGAATTTTATCGTATACATTTAAACATGATAAAATAAAGAATGCTTTTAAATAATTGTCACTAAACTATAACCAAATTGATCGGCTACAGAACATAAATTAACATCTAAATCAACGAATAAGCCGCTATCCCCAACGTTTCCAAGATGGATAAGGCTTCCCTACCCTATGAAAGAACTTCAGGAAAAGCTCAAGGTGATGCTAGTAGAAAGGCAAAAATTGGGTTTGGGAATGATTTGATTCGAAACTGATTATTTGTTTTAGATTTAATTATATAAATAAAGTGTAATATATTTTAAAATATTGTTCAATATAATTAATTTTAACAAGTTAATTGAAAGGGAAGTTTATCGACAGCGTTGCACAGGATGACAACACAATAACAACAAATGTTGGTGTGGCACGTTAGGGAGATGAATAACACAATAACAGATGCTTGACAAAAAATCTGTCATTAGGGGTCTAATGTATTTCACGTTATGGTCTACTTAATATTATAGATAGTTTAGATTTTGTAATCTTCCCACTTTTTCCCAAGTCACATGGAGACGGCATGTTAATAAATATGATTGATGGGAAAGTATGTCTCACATACTGTATATCTAAACTTTATTTGCATAATTGGTGTGTTTTATTAAAATAGTCTTGAAAAAATTCTTAATCTTTTAACATTCATCAATGATTATATATGTGGAGAGAAATATCATTTAACATGTAAACGCTTATTTCAGAATTTATAATTTGGTGAATATTAATCTTCTAGATGTACAGCATCGATTATCGAATTAGAATTCTTTCGTGAAGCTTCCATTCTACCTGACAAGTTCTACCAACATGTTGAAAAAATCAAGATCTTTTGTCTAATATTACTGTCTTATAAAATTTCAACCATTTATTTTATAGAACTCAAACAAAACCTAAACAAGACTCACATAAATAAACGGCTAAAATTCATTAGACACAATAAGATACCATAATATTAGACAGAAAATGTAAACTCGTGTTAGAGCGCTCAAGCAAAGTGCTATTGGAGATGTAACTTTATGTTGTTTCGATAATTCAGATACCAGGGCAAAATTCCAACTTTTCACTTGTATAGTTCTCGGTATTCAAAATTTTGAAGTGCAAGTTCCTGTATTAAGAACAAAGCCTCAAGCAATAACATGAGGAATTAATCAATTTAACCAATTTCTAGACCTTTTAGCCCATCTTTAACTATCTCAGGATAACAATACAAATAAGATTTTTACGAGATGACACTCATACCTAAGACTAACATCTTTCCCTACCACCACCATCTCAAATAATATCCAGAACATTGGGCTATTACAAGACAAAGAACTGGGATTAAGCCACCAAAGCCATAACTTTAAAATTTACAAATTAAGCAACGTGTGCGTGTTTTAAGGATATTTCATACCACGTAGTAAATTGCACACACCAAACGCCACAGGAAAACGTTACGACACATCTCGACCTAATCATGACAAAGTCCCACCAAACCAGCACAGATTAAGGCTTAAAACACTGGTGCCAACATATTAATTTCGCCAATAACAAGATATAGTCCTTCATAATGCAGATATTTTCAACCCTGTCCTTCTCCCGCTCTCCCTTCCCCAAATACACAACAATTAAAAGGGACATCTGATTAGAGATACTTGGCGCACTCAGAAGTCCAAAGATGAAAATGAGCGTCATATTTCATGACATAAGACCTCACCCCCATTAGATCTAAATTTTCTCAAGCTTCTCAGCTTTAACAATGGGGTTTGCTTTTGCTATGGCTTCACGTGCAGCAGTTCGATAATCAAACTGGCAGTCGTGTTTGTCAGAGTAGCGATGAGATGCACAGAAAAGGTTCCCACATCGACACTTGAATCCGGTTAAACCAACTCGTTTCTTGCAAGTGCTGCACCGGCTTGGACCTTCCTTTGGTTTTATGTCAGCACTCTCCCCTGAGACTAAAACACAGGATGTCTCTGCAGACACGGGCTTCGGCTCCACTGCATTAATCTGCACATTAACAGTCTCATTGACAATGATTCCACTTCCGTTGCTGCTTGATGATCCATCCACAATACTTCCTATGGATGACACGGCAAGCTTAGCCTGTTCCTGTTTCATCAGCATGTCCTTGTGGCACTTGGAACACATGTTCATGGTGGCAGCACTTCCAAAGAAGCCGCAGTTGTTAACGCATAAAATAGGACGGTCAGGAGGAGCTTGGCATCCTGTCTCATCATGGTCCATTTTTACTCTGCTCATCAAATAACGGAAAACGGTTTACAAGGGAGGGTAACTGCATAACATATAGAAGATTAACTCTTCATTCCACTATTCATGTATCTATTAAGCAATGGGTTTGTAACATAGCAGACATATATGTGCAAGATACAATGTATCAAGAACAGTAGCTAATAAGAAAATTACAGTAGTGAAGAAGAAAAGAAAAACATATGGAACGAAGACGCACATCTGTCATTAAAGAAAACTATGGAACACAATCCTAGAGACCCAAGCTCCTCACCAACTTAATTTTTCTTACGGCCACGTCTATGCGATTGCGTGAATCAAAAATAAGAGGGAAAGGTGAAAATAAGAGATAGGGGTTGGCAGAATGGCAAGATGACAACAACAATAAGAATTTCAAAGAAGCATTTTCATTTTAATTGCAAAATAGGGAGGAAAGTTCTGATTAGAGAGCACATTTGACAGGCTTTAAGTCAATCATCCCTCAAGGGTGTGGTATGATTAAATATTGTAAGCATCACAGGAAGAAATTACAAAGGCCAGACATCATAAACAAACACAAAACTTTTGTAAGTAAATAATGGATCTTTATGGGATAAGAAACGTACAGATAGATAGAAAACAATGATGTATGGAAGATGGTTCAAATAACATGATTGAATAAACTTCCAGCATAGACACATGCAAAATTGCAGCAAAAATGTCTCTAACAGGTACCTTTAACTTATTTGAAATACTAGGAACATTGTACACGATTTTCTACCTCTTTTGGTGAATTTAAATAGGAAAACATTGATCACTTAATTAAAATCATAGCTGCATTAGCAACAGCTTCCAAAAGAGAAATCACAAAAGTTTCCTACTTTTCATTAAAATTATAAAACTGCATACGCTCTAATCAATACCAAAGAATTCAAAGAACAATGAATCAATCAAAATCCCAATTTCCAAAGGTTTAGAACACCAAAGTTCAACCAGTCGCACCTACCAAACAAAGAAAGAAATCAACAAAATTAAGTCAAAATAATCGATTACGTAACATCGAAAACCTGAATTCTATAACCAGCCATGGAAAACATGCATACCCAATCATGTGGTCTACCAAGACATAAACTACCATCAGAAAATCGAAGCATAACCAAAGAAATCGTAAATTATAAACACCCAAAAGCAAGAACTCGTAATAACATAAAAGAATAAATCTTTAAAAATATATAAAAAATATAGCACAAACGTGAATGAATTGGAACCTGTTTGTTAAGGCACGCGAGCGATTCCTCAAAAGACCGATCTTGAAGCTCAAAATCGCATCAGATGAGCTCCTCCTGGGTGGGCGAAACAAAGCAATAGTTAATATAACAAAAAAAAGGAGAAAATAAATTGCAAAATAAGGAGGAAATCGAGATTTAAACAAAAAAACCCTAACCCTAAAAGGAATGGACCAGATCGCAGAGCAGAGGCAGAGAGAAGTGAGAGATCGAATTTTGGTTTGGCTTTCCAGCGAGGTTTTTAATTTGGGTATTGATTAGAGGATGACGTGTCTGTTGGAGGCTGGAGGCGCGTGTGTATTTGTATGTATTACTATTTTATCCTTATGGTGGAAACAAAGTAACGAGTTTGCCATATTTAGGCTTTTGTGTTTAGGCCAGTGGTCCATGTCCATCCCAAATGTCCAATCCATCGGTTGGAGTGGGGAGATTAGGTGAGACGATAATTAGTATTACTTGTGTTATTTTATGATGGTTTAAGGTTATAGCTACAAAGATGTTAAGAATTAGTCAAGTAGTTGGAAAGAACAACTATTTTTTTAAGCCCATATGATGTCTTAGGAGAGTCTCAACTTATGAAAAGGCGCTTTTAAGTCAGCTACTCTCAAACTAATCTCCACTCGTATCGGGTTGACCCGTAAGGGATAAAGTGTTGGCCAAATAGATTTTTCCATTCCCATGATTTGAACTCGAGACTTCTAATTAAAGGATGAGAGTGCTGACCACTCACATTAACCTATTTGATTTTGGAAAGGACAATTATGAATGAGAGGGTGTTGAACTTGAATATACCTTCTGAGTTCTGAATTCTTGGAATTGAAGCATAGCTTTGCTTGCTCTTGTTGGTTGGTGTGGTCCCAAAACAAACCAGGGTGGCAAAATTAAAAAGACAGAAAAACAAAAAGGAGAGATCTTCATTCAGTTAAGGAGATGGTGACTTACCAACAACACATATGACACAGGCAGTAATATATTTCAGAGGACGATGTGCTTACCATCTGGGCATGCGCAGGAACCAGAACCAGAACCAGGGTCGGGGACCTTTTGCCTTTCTTTGCTTTTGCTTCAATTTAAAACACATCACATTTTCCTTACAGGTCTTGTGTCTTCATGGTTCCTGCATGAGTCCTTTTTGCTGCACCACACAACACAACTTTTACTGTTAAATGCTTCCCTTCCCTTCCCTTCCCTGCATAATCTGATACTGATATCCAATTTGATGTAAATATTGCCTCTTTCCCCACCTTACACATTTATTTCCCATGGAGATTACCAACAAAGAAATCAAGTTGAAAATGGATGACTATCAAGTCATCCAGCAAATTGGAAGAGGAACTTTTGGAGCTGCCTTTCTCGTCCTTCACAAATCCGAGAATAAGAGGTAGGACAGTCCTCTGCTTTTCTCAATAATCAATGTTTTCACGTTATGCTTAGCGCAAGCTGTACGTCATTAATGTTCAAAAACTTTCTCTGCGTCCGTAGGTATGTAATGAAGAAGATTCGTTTGGCCAAGCAGACAGAGAAGTTCAAACAAACAGCTCATCAAGAGGTTAATCTCGCGTTTTTTATTTTTCCTAAGCTGATAAAACTTTTGGGAAAAGCTTGTTTCTGATTTGCTTCTCTGCATCGTCCCATACTCGCATCTAGTTAAGAAATTAATGACTAATGTCTAAATCTATGCGTTGCAGATGAATTTGATAGCGAACCTCAATAACCCCTACATTGTCAAGTACAAAGACTCATGGGTGGAGAAGGTAACATTCCAGCTAGATTCTCCTGTTTGCTTGCATCATGTCTTTGTCTTCGGTCATTAATCTTTGTTCATGTCTTGCAGGACTGTTATGTATGCATCGTGACTAGTTACTGCGAGGGAGGAGATATGTGAGTCAATGCAGTTAGGAACTTTCAATTTAACTGTCTCTTGTACCAGGCTACAGCTAATGCTAATTGTTGTTTTTCTCAAAAATTAATCAAACAGAGCCCAGATGATAAAGAAAGCTAAAGGAACGTTTTTTTCTGAAGAGGTAAGGGTCGTCATGGAATATCTTCAAGAAAAATCTTCCTTGGATGTACAACATAACTTCTCTGCCTACTCTTTCACAGAAGCTATGCAAATGGCTAACCCAGTTGCTGTTAGCAGTGGACTACCTCCACTCAAATCGTGTCCTCCACAGGGATTTGAAAGTATGTACCTGAAACTATTCTGATTTCAAAGATTTAACTCCTAATATCTATCTTGATATAACCTTATTTATGCCAGTGCTCCAACATATTCCTAACAAAAGATGATGACATCCGGCTAGGTAAGAACCAGATAAGTCATTTTTCTCTTCTCAATTATACCGCCTCCAAATGTGCCTGAAATTCTTTATCTCCCTATACGTTTCCAGGTGACTTTGGATTTGCAAAATTGCTCAACAAGGATGATCTCACATCCACGGTAATGACATACATTACCCTCTCTCTGCCTCCGTCATCCACTGCCTGTAATAACATCCTATCTTCCACATGAAATTAAATTATTTTAGTACAAGATCTAAAATTGGCACAATCAAGGCCTTCAAAACAACACGAAATTCAAGTTAGAACCTTTAGCATATGTCTACAGTCATTGGCCCCAATAGAATGTCTTATTACCAAATAAAAGTTTGAATTTCTGGTTACCTTTTCTGGGAATCCGATGAAAACAGAAATAGATTCCCTTTGTTGCTCCAATTTCTTGGTCAAATTTTTCTGCTTATAATAGGATAACATCCTTGCAGATTGTAGGCACTCCCAACTATATGTGCCCAGAACTTCTTGCAGACATTCCCTATGGCTACAAATCTGATATTTGGTCGTTAGGTCCTGATCATCCTCCTTGCTCTGTTTCGTATTGATTGGATATGTTCTGGTATAATCACCTTAAGTGAGTGCATTTTACGTTAAACTTGGGCAGGTTGCTGTATGTTTGAGATAGCAGCACATCAACCTGCATTTAGAGCACCAGTAAGTGTAGCATTAACCATTTTAGCAATTCAACAATCAAACCTTTTATTTTCGTTTACATGATACTGAGTCGCCTGCATTGTGATCAGGATATGGCAGGACTAATAAGCAAGATAAATCGTTCCTCCATTTCTCCACTCCCAAGTGTTTATTCATCTTCATTGTAAGTACTGTGATAAATCTTGCATTTCTCAACTCCAAATGAGTTCCTTAAGCTTAAGCGATATAGCAATTGTTTCAATATATTAGGTGATTGGTTTCTGCCTGCAGAAAACAATTAATCAAAACCATGCTAAGGAAGAACCCGGAGCATAGACCAACGGTAAGTCCATAAGCATTGGCTCCTCTTTCTCTTTCAATAGAACGCACCGGCTTGTTTTGATATGAGCTTTTCTGGTAAAATTTAGGCCGCAGAATTGTTAAGACATCCTCATTTACAATCACACCTAGCTCAGTGCCACAATCTATCTCCTGTTTTTATCCCAGTAAAGTCCGAACACAGCTGCAAGAATAAACCAAAAGGAAAGTTGTTTGATAATTCCGGCTTGCACACTATTGGCAAAGGAAAGAAATCAAGCCCATTGAAGGAGCCTGGGCACAGTCAGCGAAGAAAGGATGAAACTTTTCAAAATGCAACCGCAAATGGCGTGTGTGATAGTTTGGAACAACCTGAAAGTGCCATTTCGTCAGAAACAAGGAGTCACCAGGAAGATGGAAAGCTAGAGTCCACCTCTGAACAACGCTGGAGAATCCAAGAGAAACTGCAGGTAGTTGGAGCTAACCCAATAAACATTAACAGACCAAAGTCACCTGCAGTTCCCAAATGCAGCCATGGTTCTTCTGGTAGTCGTACTGAGACAGGTTGTCATACAAGAGCTATACATAGAACTTCATCTGCAGGTGAAAAGACACCACCTCTACATCCTTCAACTTCAACTCAGACAGGAAGACAACACAGTCATGAAGTGAGTGGAGGAGGGTCATCAAGTGGCATCTCGTCGATCAGTACTCTAACATTTTTGAATGGAGAAGAAACAAGGATTGAATGGAATGCCAAGACCCTGCAGAGAGCAGAAGCTTTGGAATCACTGCTAGAGTTATGTGCCGGGTTGCTGAAAGAAGAAAGGTTTGACGAGTTGGCTGGTGTGCTGAGACCTTTTGGTGAAGAAGTTGTGTCATCAAGAGAAACAGCTATTTGGCTGACGAAAAGCCTTATGAAGATGCACAGATACGGCAGTCAGTAAAGCAGCTTAGTTTCCGGACGGCTTTGAAGAACCTTAAGAATCCCATTTATATTGGTCGATGGAGCATAAGTCGTTACGCGGTTTGATCAACTTAACAGTTAGTAAAAAGAGAGAGGGTAGTGACGAAGTTGCATGCGGTTAGGTCTCTTTTATTTAAGCGTTAAAAAGTTAAGTAAAACTTATTGAATATATTTATTTTTTCACTTTCAAATACATATTATAGATAATACTGCTTAATTTGGTTGCGATTTCCAAATAAAATATATTTTAGCTTGTTTTCTTTTTCTTCCTAATTCTGTAATTTATTAATTATAAAATTTATTTTCAACTCAAAATTTTTTGTAAAATTTTTTAATAATAATAATAAAATTTTATTTTGAAATATTTTTCTATAACTAAAAATAAAAATCAAATTAAAAATTTATCATTCTTTTGACATGTCAGCATTCCAATATAATTAACTTGGACTTCAAACATAACTATGTTTTAATACATTTATAAGTAATAGATATAATAAATTTTCAAAATATTTATCATATATAAATAATATTTTAAGATATTTATAATTTAATAAACTTCCCTAGTTCAATAAAATTAACTTGGACTTCAAACATAACTATATTTTAATACATTTATGATAGATATAATAATTTTTCAAAATATTTATCATATATAAATAATATTTTAAGATATTTATAATTTAATAAAATTTTGTTATGTTATCAAATTTAAAGAGATGTATATTCTAGAATGTCAATACTTAAAATCCTTACTAGTATTTATATTAATAGGATATAAAGTTTATAAATGAAGAGATATGATTTGCATGGAGATTTTAGTTAGGCGTTATTAAATTTAGTAATGTGAATGGTAGTGAGATGTATCTCAAGGCATAACAATGTGTCACTCTTCATTCCTTTTAGCATTTTCTTATCTCCTTTTGCTTTAATCATTTTCCTTTTTGTTTTACAAAGACAATTGAGTGTGAATCTCAAGAAGATGGCTCAATAACTATGCTTTCGGCTCACTTTAACTATTATGCTTCCAAATTATACTTAAAATCAAATATAAACTAAAGTGAGTATCTTAAGCATTTTAAAGCATTAATCACTAAGTATCATGAATTAAATGCATTAACAATTAAGCACATTTCAGCTACTTAGCTAGATCTATTAGCAAGCTTATATGATTTGATTAAAATAATGCCAAACTAAAGAGAGTTAGATATGCAAAAAAAAGACTTATAGAATTGGAATTGAACTAAAATCTTCTGGAAACATTAAATGTTCAAAGGCTAGATGAAGATAATGGCTTGATGATCTCTAGGACTGCATTCATTTACCCATAGAAACCAACAATTACTAGGCAAAACAAAACTTGGAAGAAGGGAAGAACTTACATTAGTATCTCAATTTTCATTCAAACATGGTTTTGATTCGCACTCCATGTTCTGATAAATATTTATCATCCGAAAAGAGGAAAAAAAATGGAGTCTTTGTCTAAAGAAATGCATTGAAAAAGGGGAGATGTATAAAACCTTTCAACAAGATAATGCTTTTTCAACTCTCTCAAAATGGAATATATTCCAAACATATATGCCACGGTTCTTTACTTCGATAAGTTAAAAATATCTCAATTTGATATTTTTACATACCTTTTTAGACCTATTACTAATAATAACTAGCAGTTAAAATTTTGTATCTATTTTTCATAATATTATGTATGGATCAGATATATCATGGCAAATTCTTCAGAAAAAATTGTCTTCCACAATGGGATATGATAAGTGAGATTTCAAATAAGTGTTTACATAATCTTCTTCTATCTAAAGAAATGATTTGTTAAAATAATGAGACACCATTAATATCAACCCATCTGAGAATGCCAAATGTTCAGGAGTTTCTCTAGTCAATCCTTTTCCTTGTTCTTGTTTTTAGATCTTTCGTTCGTACACATCTTCTCTTTGTTTCTCTTTCCTGAGCCTATAGTGAGTTACAGACATAGTTCAAAAAGATCAAATCTTTGATGATTCCATCATACATGATGGAGTTACAAAAACTTCTAGCTATTATCTTATATCTAAACTGAATTCTTTCTAGTTGCTTTGGAACAATTATGACTTTTTCTAGAAGGAATATAGGGTTCTGCTTCTAAGGGCAACGTTTTATGGGGTGGTGGTCCCACTTATGAGGTCAATCAATACATTCTAAGAAGAAAATTTTGAATATCAATCTCATAAATCTCACAAGTATCATACCAAATTCCATTAATTGAATCGCTTTTTTTAGAAATGCGAGACATTTAAGTCATACAAGTAAAGAGATTTATTCATTGATAAGAAAAAGAAAAAAACATGAACGGTGATTGGATTATTGATAAAAATAGAATCCTTCGTCGTGAGCTGTGATTCGATTGATGATACTAAAAGAGAGTTCTTCGTTCAATTCTCCACCTTAATGATAAAAAAAAGGATTGACCTAATTCTATTTAGCCTAAGTCGTAGTGATCATTTATCAAAGAATGACTTTGGTTATCAAATGATTGAAGAGCAATAAGCAATTTACTTATGATAGTTGACATTCATAAAAAGTATTAAATGAATTATAAGTTCAATACACCCTATTTAGCAGAAAGATGGATATTCCTTGCTCATTATCTATAACACCCCATTTCCAACTGACATATGCACGTGTGTCTATCGGATACACGTGTACATGCCTGTCAAAAATGACATGTTAACTATGTCACCTTCACTGTATATAACATGGCATCATACACTAAACCATCAATCACTGTTGGGCCCCGAAAATTTTTTATGAATTTATTTAATTTCTTGCTTACTTTAATTATTTGTAGTTTGCTTTAATTGATTTAATTATGTGTGTATATAGATATATTTTTGTTGGGCT
>JANTNU010000008.1:21617543-21629223 GCA_024752395.1 Erythroxylum havanense
AAATGCCCCTCAAGTTAAGCCTAAAACTTCATAACTTAAGTGCCTTGACCATTTTGCCCTTACACATTTCTACTCTTCCATAACATTTATTTCACACTAAATTCAAATCAATCCTAATTTTTCATGAATATTGTCAATAAAATCAAACTAGACCATAAAGCATAAATCAAAATAATTCATACTTAATAACTTCAAGAAAACAAAAAATTTGGGGTCTAACAGTAATTATCCCATAGATCCTATATCTATCTATATAAAGAAGAAATCATGCAACGAAAGGGATTTTTATTTGTACAAATGGTATTTTAAACTTGGAATGAGCGTGAAAAATTAATGATACTTCTTTATCTTTTGAGTTATTTTACCGGATCGGTTGTTCTTTCCACAAAGTGGTGACGAAAGGTGTAACTTGTACAAATATTTCTATTATGCTGAGGTAGCTTACAATAAGCATAACTACCTCAATGTAATATAGTCTTTGCAATAGCAACCATATTCATGTATAAACTACATGTTTTAAAAAAGGGGTAATAATAAGGTCCCCTTTAAGTGTTAGACTATATTCTATGCAAATAAAATTAACTATAGCATGCACGTAAAATTCTAGTAAAGTGCCAACCTTTTTTTAGTCTGGATGTACCAAAAGACATTGTTACCAGGTTTAGCTTTGTGGTATTCATAATATCATGCTTGCAAAATCATCCATCTACTTTCCATGTCAAGTGATATTTTATAATGTTTCTTATTTTCTACAAAGAATTTTCTCATCCATGGAGTGTTTTCTTGTAAAAGGTAGAGATGTCTAGTCTAAAATTCTTGAAGAGCTTCTCATTCCTTTATTGCTAAATGAAGTAAATGTCATAGCTGAAAGCCACTTTAAATATGATGCGTTCTTCCTGTAATAAGTGATGCTTATTTATTGCCCATTTCCTAATTCCTTTCCACTCTCTATCTTATGGCAGTAGTGACAACAAAGCTTTTGTATTTCCTCCCATAATTCCATTGAATAAGGGTATTAAAAAAAGAGGTGATCATGTGTCTCATGAGCTGAATTACAAAGAGGGTAGTAAAGGATGCTGATGTTGTAGTACCTAAGCCTACTAAAGATGCTAAGTTTGTGTTTGATGGTCAACCCTAAGATGACTGCAACCTTAGGGTAGATGTGCTTAGACCAAACTAGCTCATCTAAGGGTACCTCTTGCTTTACCCCTCTAAACACTTGAAAATAAGATTTTTTGTGTAGGAACTAGAGATATTCCCTTGCTATAGAACCTTGTCCTTATGATCTTAATAAGGTTTATAATACCGAAGTATGTTTTGGAGGATAGAAGAGCCCCTAAACTTAATAAACCAGTCATTGTTTTCCACAAACTCATTTACCTTAGTCTGGGGTTTTAGCATATGTATAAGGTGAAAATTTTAATAATGAGGACTAAAGATCCCCTTATGCTCCAATTTTCAAACCATAGACAAGTTGAGTTCCTATTTTTTACTTTATATTTGATCTCCTAGTAGAGTTTACTTCTCAATTTAAGGATTTGTTGCAATGTTTATGAAGTTCCAACTTTTGGTTGTACTTTTTAGAAGCTCTTGTCCTCTAAATAGTATGTATGCAACCATCTCTTTATCAATGATACCAAATTCTTTTTGTTGGAAGAACCTTGCTAGATGTTTTGATAGGTTATACTCCAAGTTCTTCCTCCTCCTTTGGCACCAATATTAGACCAATTAACTTTATCTGTAGTCATCTTATATGTATCACTTAATCAAAGGAAGTTCCACATTAGTTTCTCCATGTATTTAGCGATTTTATTTGGTAAAACAATATAAGAGGTCTAGTATGTGTGAAGATTGCTTGCAATTGATTTGATGAGTTGAAGTCTTCATAAAAAGAACATACTTTTATTACCTCAAAAGCTTATTATTTTCCTTAACATATCATATAAGATTTTACAATCACTATATGATGGCTTTTTAAAAGAGATGATGATCCTAGGGTATGTAAAGAGGGTCTTTTATTATCATCCAAGTTAGTTGTAAGTGTTTTTATCCTATAAAGGCAATAGCTGAAGATAGTAGTAAGAAACTCATATCTATATTGATAGTTAAGCTTGAAAATTTGCTAAACATGTTGATAGAGTTTTAAGAGTTTATGTGAATGAGAATTAGCCCTATAAAGTATAACAAGGTCATTTACAAATGGTAAGTTGAAGAGACCAGTTTACTGTGGTATCTAAAAGTGGGTCTTTGTATATGTTATGTTTGGTAAGTCTTAACAAGACCTTTATGCAAATACAGAAAAGATAAGGGGAGAAAATGTTCACTTGTCTTATTCATTTCCTTCCTTTGATTAGTTTGTTCTGCTCCCCATTCACTAACACATAAAAGGAGGAAGTAAACTAGGGAAAGCATGTAAAATGAATTACCAAGTTATGTTTTCAAATACCTAGTGAAAGTCTATCTTTATGATACAAGTCTTAAAGAATAAGGTTTTCTAATAGCCTTTGATAAGTTCTTAAGCAATTAAGATGTTGTCCCCTACATTCTTTCTATATAAAATGGAACCTTTAATTTTGCTAATGAATGGATGCATGTTTTTACCATGAGGCAAGGATTTTGGAGATGGCTTAATATAGAAAATTGTGATAGGCTACATGTCTAAAGTCCTTAAGTAAGCTTGGATTTGGTACTTTAAGAATTGAGCAAATGTTGTTTTTATTGATTTCTCCAAGGAGTTTGTTAGAGTTGAAGAATTCTAAAACAAATTTAACTATTGGATATTTAATCTATAGTCAAGCTTCTCTATAGAAAGAACAATTAAACTCATTTGGACTAGGAACTTTTTTAGGGTTAAGGTTTTTTATAACAATCTCGACATCTAGTTCATTAATTATCTTTATCAAGACCTTCAACTAGTTGTTTGTGAGCACTTCTAGAAGAAAAGATCTCGAAAACTTAATTGATAAATTCCTAAACCTTGTTAATTCCAAGGTGTTATGAAAACAATTGTGAATTTCTTCCTTAAGAGCTTCTTGTCTTAGGTACTTTCTCTATTTGCCTTGTTAAGGATGTATAATTTCTTATTCCTTATTTTAGTTTGATCTCTTAGTAGAGTTTATTTCTTAGTTTAAGGATTTGTTACAATGTCTACAAAATTCCAACTTTTGGTTGTATTTCCTAGAAACTATTATCCTCTAATATCCAAGTTAAAAACTTTTAAGGGAATTTGAATTCTCGGAAAGCATGTAAGATGAATTGCCAATTTATGGAGTCAAATGCCTTGTAAAAGTCTATCTTCATGATACAATTTTCAAGGAGTGAGGTTCTTTAGTAGCCTTTTATAAGTTATGGGGCAATCAAAATGTTGTCCCTTATATTTTTCCCATATAAAAGGTGTAGTAGCCCATTCTTATATTTAGGAATTTAACGGTTAGATTGAGTCATCATATGAGAATTCATGAATTGCATTTCATTTGTGTACATCACATTTGCATATACACGTGAATCATGATCTAGGGACATTATAAAAATAGTATCTGCACTCACTGATATATCCTAGGGTATGAAAGATCTTAAATGATTATGACATGCTTGTGTGTTGATTATGTATTGAATTTTTGTTTGATGAATTATAATTAATGAATTGGGAATTTATTGTTCTAATTGATTTATTGATAAAGTGATATGTGCATTTAGTCTAAGAAAAGTGTTAAAAAGGCAAGATAAAATGATACATAGGAATTTAGGTTGAATGAGCCTATGATATAGTGACATATGGAATCAATAATAGAGTGACAACTGGCTTGAATAAAAGAGTGACAAATGGAGGTATAGTTAAGTGACATATAGTCTAAAGATTTAATGACAAATGGACTAATAAAGGAGTGACAATTGGGAGAGTAGGATAAAAACACATAACATGGCTCTTAGCTTGACACTTGGCATGACACATGTCTATCTTCTTCACCTCACACCTTACCCACGTTTCTTACTTATGTAAGATCACCATTTTTCATGCTTTGGTCTATAGTTTCTCCTTCTTTCCTCCCACCTACGAAACTTTTACACAATCCCTAAAACTCTTAAAGTTTTGCTAAAATTTTGCAACTCTCATCTTATAAATTGAAACCCTTTAATCCCATCTTATTCTTGATGTATGTTTGATGCTTGGGAGACTAGCATAGCTTGTTGATTGAGGAAATATTAAGACAAAAAAGTAAGTATTTTATTACCTTATTAAGTTATATGTGAGCCTAACATCCATAAAGATTACTTAGGGGTGAATTGAGATGAATTATATGTAAGGTCGATGATAAGATGTGTTAGAAATGTGATGAATGAATTGGTTTTATTTTAATATATGGAAACCCTAAGTTATATATTGTTTTGAGAATGAATTAGGTTGAGATTAGAGGTATGTTGAAGATGAATTTATGCTAACGAAAGATGCTAATGTAATATTCTTGGAATGGAAAAGAACTAAGGTGTAATATGTAAGATAGTAAATGAAAGCATTTGTTTGATTGATGATGCCTAAGAGATAAATTGTTTATAAATTGTCAATTGAATGATATTGGCTTGGATTTTGAGATGAAATGATGAGAAATTGAAGTATCCTTGAAGTGTCAAAGAACTATCATGAAGAAGTTAGAGTTTGGAAGAAAATTTAAAGAAAAAGGAAGGTGGGTCTTAGATCACATATCCCACGATCGTGGGAATTGTATGGTTCCTTTCCACGATCGTGGAAATGCTTGGAAAAAAAGGAGAGTTTGTATTATGTGTTTTGGTTGAGTCATATAAGGATTAAACAATATACTTTGATACTTTTATACTTGATTAAGGATTAAAATGAGTTTAGTTTGATGTTGAATTCAATTGATTAGGTGTTTAACGAGTTTAGGTTCTTAAATGATGTTATAATTCAAGAAATGAATTGTTTGATATCAATGCATATGAATTTGGAAAGTATGAGATGTCAACAGTATATGGATGTTCTTATGAACACAAGCTAAGATGAATGAGTGAGTAAGATTTGTGTATAAGGTTACATACCGAGGATAGTGAATTGAACATGCATTGAACATAAGATATATACATGTGTAGGATTGAGCACTTATTTGATTAAATAAGTTAGTAATGTGTAAATATGTATGTATTGTATAATAATATAGAAGCACAAATTGACCGACAGCATTTAGAAATTACCGGATCGTCAAGGCAATAGCTAATCTGGAGTAAATTATGAGTAACTTAGATATGTGATCTCAATTAGATATGTGCTTCTGTTTGAATTGTTTTTATTTAATCCTTATATCTATACATATTGAAATGATTTTGATATGATTGTGATATTGATGATTCCAGACAACTAATTGTCCAAGAAGTTTAATATTCGGAACTGTATTGGGAGTATTAACTATGTGTATGTGAATGTGGGAAAGAAATGCTCAACTGAATGTTGAATGTCGGACTTGTGTCTGACGAATGTGATAAATGATTGTGTATACTGGATGAAAGTGATTGCTAGCATATTATGAGAAATGATGCATGTCATGACATTGATATGCATGATCAGATAAAGGAGTTGTGATCGGAGTGACCAGCGTGAAAAAGAGCTTAAAACTAAAAAATGTGCACATAGAGTCACAGGCACTTTGATTAATGAGTTCGGTATCCACAATGGGTACGAGACAGTATCTGAAATGAGTCCAGTATCTGCAATGGATATAGGATAGTTAAATAGACACTCAGTCACAACAAAATTAAAAAGAAGTGGAGTCACATATGCATTTGCATATATATATATATATATATCATATGTGTGATATGTGAACCGTTGTGAGGAATTTACTGAATTGTGTTGAAATAGTAATATAAAATGTTTATGTTCCCAATGTGTTGTTAAAATATGAGATACATATATTGTGATTTGGTAGACAATTAAATGATGTGATAATTGGGATTTCATTTTAGTTAATGTGATGTGTTTAAGAACTTGGATTATATATGTTTGCGATATTGTATCCTGACTCGAGTGAACACGTCGATGATGGTTCATTTACTGAGTTCACAAACTCATCAAAATTACATCGTTGATTTCCAGGTACCAAGACAACCTAGTTTCTAAGGCAATCTAGTAACATCCTAGCATTGTCCATTTTGGAACCAAGAATGGATCAAAGGTTTAGTCAGTTGATACTAAAGCATCTAGATAGAATATTTTGGTCCAGTACCTAGTTTTATATTGTACACATTATATAGAGTTGCGAACTTTGACATGTCATGTATTGTATAAACATAAGTTATGAGTGTAATAACACAATGGATAGTTATGTTTATGAATCAAATACAAGGGATGTAATGACAATGTATGCTTATGTTCATGAATGAAAAGAGAGCTTATTTTTTCTGAAATATTTATGTTCTATATGATGCCACAATAAGTGATGTGACTACTCTAACATATCATTTCTGTAGGGCATATGCTTAAATGTTCTTTGGAATGTCGGGTATGTGCTCTTTGGAAGTGGGATATTACAAAAGGGCCCTTTGAATTTTGTTAATGAATAAGTATATTACCTATTTGTTCTTGAGGCTACTATTTTGGAGATGGTGTTATATAGAATATTGCAGCAGATTATGAGTTTGAAGTCTTTGGGAGAGCTTGGATTTGGTTCTTTAAGAATTAGGCAAATGTTGATTTTATTGATTTTTTAAAGATTGTTTTAGAGTTGAAGAATTCAAAACAACTTTATCTACAAGATCTTTAATCTATGATTAAGCTTCTCTATAGAAAAACAATTCAACTTATCTAGACTAGTAGCTTGTTAGGAGTTGAGGCTTTTCATAGCAATTTCTTTTATTGAAGGCTCCAATTGATTACTTATGAACACTTCTAGAGGAAAGGATATCAAAATGTCAGTTGATGAATTCTTAGTCCATGTTAATTCCAAGGTGTTACGAAAATAATTGTGAATTTCTTCCTTAAGATCCTCTTGTCTTAAGGACTTTCTCTCAATGTTGCAAATATTGTACCGGACTTAATATATAATTGAGATTTGGTACGGTATTGTACCAGTGCTAGTCGATATCAGGTATCATTTCAGGTAATTTTTAAAATTTATGAAATAGTCCTGATTTTTTAGAAATTGCAAAATAATTCATTGTCATATTGTACAGTTGTACTGTATACTTTATAAGTTTACATCAATCATATTTCCAAAAATTATAATAATAAATAATAACCATAATTAATATGTAATAACAATAATTTTAAGATATTTCACATATAAATAATAACCACAATTAATATGAAAAAGACAATTATAATCATACAAATATAAAATTAAGAATAATACAAAGTATATAAAATATTACAATTTCATCATATAATAAATAATGATTACATCAAAAGTTCAAAACATCCAATAAAAAGAATAATAAATATCTTTAACTCTAAAACTATTACAATTTACCATAAAAGTTCGTAACGAGGAACTAACCAAGTAGAAGTGAAACTTGTAATAAAAAAATTTACAATTACATTACATATATAGAATTTAACATATACATAAAATATAAGTAAAATTAAAAGAAGAGGAAAAACAAAAACATGGAACTTCATTCAATCGTCTATGGGAGGATACTCACTATAACTACATTGTTCTTAGTTATTATTTGGTACAAAATCCTCATCATTGAGAGGAGTCTCATCATCATCATCATTCAAATTCAATGCACCAAATGGCATGCCAATGCTTTCCTAACCAAAATTATCTTCCAAGTCATTCACATCTATCAAATCTGATACTTCAAAAATCCAATTCATCAAAAGATCAATATTATCAATAGAAATTGGATATGTTGAACTACTTGTGCTATTAAGATTCTTAGTAAACAATAAAATTTAATTATTAGAAAATTATAAAAAAAATTATATCGAAATTAATAATGATAATAACATACTTTTTCCAAAGTTTTAAATTGTAGAGAATGAATACCAAGTCATTCAATCTCTTGTGCTCCAATCTATTCATTTTCTTGAAATGGATGGGTTCAAATGTTTTACAGTCCCATTCACAGCTTTTTGCACCCGCACTTTGACTTGAAATCTAAATTGCAAACCTTTGCAATTTTAGAACATCACTTCCGAATTGATCCTGCCAAGGAACTGTAAGTTGTAAGATAACAAAAGTAGTGCTACAAATAAATAAAGTGATAATTAATTTTTAATAAATAAGAAAAAAACTAATACTTGGAGAAAATTTTGTTCTTTGTCGAATAGCAATTGACAATCCAAAATTCCCAGAAGACAACTTATAAAGTTCTATTTGTGAGCTTAAAAGATCTTGCATTATTTCATGGACAACAATTGTTATAATAATGAATAACATCCTCTACTAACTTTAGCTTTCTTTGTAGTCTGAAATATACAATAAGATTCAAAATGTTCCAGTAGCAAATAAAGGAGAAGAAAGTTGTCTTTCCCATCTCTCATCAATGATTGCAAGATACGGTGTGTATAAAGAAGACCTATGCTTAAGATTGACTTAGATTGCTTCCTTCACTCTTTCCATGATATAAAAAAACTCATTATTGGCTTATCTTCACTATCATTCAAGTGAAACATCCTTACCAAAAGCTCACAAACTCGAATAACAAATTGACATTGAGAGCAAAATTCTTTATCTTCCAGTATAATGCTAGAAACCTCCACTCTAGTATTAGACCTAGCATGTTGAGATCCAATCATTGTTAATAATGAATTAAACAATGTTTTCTAGCCCCACTTTATTCATAACTTCATCAAATATCTCAAATAAAATATTAGTATTTTTTCAGATGCATTAATAGACTTTAAAAACATTGAGTCGTTTGCAAAATAAACCAAAAAATTAATAATAGGCTCTTGTCTCCTATTTATCCAATCATCGTACATGATTGAACACCCAAAAGTAGCCTAATTCACTCTTCTTTTAGCTAAATAACTTTTAATTTTAGAAACTGAGCAACTAAAAAGTTTACCTCTTAAGCCATCAATCGAAGGAGCTTTGTATCTCGAATTGTAAAAAGCTATTACATCCACCTTAGGTTGATAATAGAAAGATTAGGAAGCATTGAATGATCAACCTGTATACCATCTAGCTACTACCATATCGACATTATGAATCGCATCTCTTGATTGCATTATACTACAAATTGAAGGTTAGGCTCCAAGAGTTGTTTGTGGTACAGAAAAGCTAGTCACCTACCTTCTTCTTTTCCTATCATTAGGTGTAGGTGTTACATTCACTTCTTGTTGGGCCTGGGATGGAACACTAGCACTAGCGCTAGCACTAGCACTAACACTAATACTACCACCTTCAACATTTCCACAATCATCATGAGAACCAGCAAATGAACTTCCACTACTAATTTCAAAATTCAATCTTTCCTTTTTATCTTTCGTAAGATGACATATGTCACTTCACATTATGGTTTACTTTTTTACAGGATTCCACATCTCCTTTAAACCCAACTAAATGCTTCTTTAATCGGGTTATTCCTCAACCTTTCAAATGCTCGTTACAAAATAAGAAAATAGTATGATTCCTCATACCGGGAACCAATGTAGCACGAGCCTAAGCTGGATTATTGTATCTTCCTGAATTGGTTTAATCAGAAATACTTAAACTTCCTTTCATTTATCTATAAAAATAAATGAATGTATATATCAAAATAAAGAACACATAATTTTATTACACAATATGCATGTCCATCTTATATAATATAACTCATATATCATACACAATTCAATTTCATCGAACACAATTCACCATAAGTCAAAAACTAACAGTTCAATTATTCAACAAAAATAATTACATAAAATATACATAAACAATTTCCATTTCTAACAATCACAAAATATACACAACCAATCTCCATTTCTAACAATTCCATTTCTAATAATTTCGAATAATTTCAATTCAAAGTTTCAAAGATGATGATCAAGTTGAAGAGTATGATTTACATAATGACAAAACATACATAAATAATTTCATTTCCAGCAACCAAAAATTTCCATTTCCAAATTTCCAACAATTTCATTTCTAACAACCAATACTTCCAACCATCACTAATTCACAATTCACAAAATAATGACATATACATAAACAATTTGCATTTTCAATAATAATTTTCATTTCTTAATTTCATCAATTTCCAACATTTTCATTTATAACATTTTCCAACAATTTCAATTCATTCATTACTAAACATACATAAACAATTTATATTTCTAACATTTTTTATTCCCAATTAATTTCAACAATTTCATTTCCAACAATTTTGAACAATTTTAATTCGAAGTTTCAAACATCATAAAACATACATAAACAATTTCCATTTTCAAATTTTCAACAATTTCATTTCTAACAACCAACAATTTCGTTTCCAACCAACAAGTTCAACCTCACAAATTTACAATTCACAAAATAATGAAATATACATAAGCAATTTTCATTTCTTAATTTCAGCAATTTCTAACATTTTCATTTATAACATTTTCTAACAATTTCAATCAACCATTACAAAACATACATAAACAATTTCTACTTTCAACATTTTATAATCCCAATAATTTACAACAATTCCATTTTCAAAAATTTTGAACAATTTCAATTCAAAGTTTCAAACATCACAAAACATACATAAATAATTTCTATTTCCAAGAATGAACAATTTCATCATCACAAATTCACAATTCACAAAATAATAAAAAATATATAAACAATTTGCATTTTCAACAATTTGCATTTCCAAAATTCAATAAATTTTAACAATTTTTGTCAATTTCAATTCAACAATTAGAAAAACATACGTAAATAAATTTCATTTCCAACAAATTTTTTCAATAATTTTCAACAATTTCATTACAAAACATACATAAACAACTAAACACAATGAAATTTTTTTAATTTAAGAGCAAAAAATACACCCAAAAAAATTAGAAATCAATTCAATGCCGAGTTAAGTTGGATTTGGATTTGGATCTATGTTAGATATGGTAGGGTAGGCGGGGGTGATGTTGGGATGGAGAAGAAGGGGTTTTAAATTTTTTTTTGTACAAAAATAGTCCAAAAAATTTTAAAATTTTTGGTACCGACTGCTATACAACTGATATTTTGAATGCCGATTGATATCAATCAAAACAGGTCGATATAGACAAGTTTATGAACTCGATACCGGAGCATCCCTCTCTATACCATCTTTTGGCCGGTACAGTATGATTTCTCCATTTGCCTTGTTAAGGATGTAAATTTTGTTTGAGTATCTTCTTAAGGGTAAGGATTTGAAGAAATAGGAGGAGCTTTTGTCACGAACTTGAAGCCATGAAGTTTGGTAGTTCTTATGCCTAATTTTATAGCATGTTTTACTCGTTAGGTCAGGTTGATAAAGTTAATTTCCCCCTTTGTATTTATGCTCTCTGGTTCTTACACTAATTGACCCCCTTTTTCTTAAAAAAAAAAAGCTTATAAGTACATTTTAACATTTGTAAAAAAGAGAAATCTTTTTTATATACGAGGCTCATTCATCAACACCACCCAATGATCCGAGTACCGTACCGTACCGGTCGGTACCGGCCGGTACGTTCCGTACCGGCCGGAAACCGGTACCGGTACTGGATCAAAAGTACCGGGTT
>JANTNU010000008.1:21651493-21662939 GCA_024752395.1 Erythroxylum havanense
AGCATATTGTGTTGATGAATTATGAAAAGATTGTGCAAATGATTTTGAAAAGATGTTATGTTTGAAAAATCAAGTTTAAAAAATGTGTCATTTTGGGCAACAAGTTTACATATTATATGTGTTTAGTTTGGTCCATTCTGTATGTCAAGTGCACTCAACTTAAAGCTTCTCCCATTTATCCGCTAGTGGCACGGAGCTCCTTTATGGACTCCCTCATATTTAAGACTACACAAAACTACTATGTGAGATTGTGTTAGTTCGTTTTGTTTACAACTACACAGGCCCATTTCGTGGAAATGTGTTAGTTCGTTCTATTTATGGACCTTCCAAACTATTTAGATTTGTTTATGTGCTTATGATATGTTGACAAGATTGATGCATAACTATTTTACATTATTGAGAATTTGGTTAAGAATTTGAGAAATATGTGTTTGGTGATTCAATTGTGAATTTTTGTTACAATGAAGATAAGTGTTTCAATGGTTTTACTTATTACTGGTTATAAAATTATTACCCACGAGCTTTAAGCTCACCCCTTATTTCTTCCCATCTCTAGGTGATGAGCAAGAGATCGAGTGAAAGAAAATCAAGGCATCACTCCAAAATTTGCATCTTTTTGTGTTTTAAGCTAGATTTGTAACTACAAAGCCTTAGTTGCATTTTAAGCAAATTACTGTTCATGTATCTTTTTGTATTTTGGTGGTTTAAGATTTTGATGTATTGTGGCTGAAAATGCCCATTAAAGCTTTGTAAAAACTTTTATCTTTTGATATTAATGAGATATGATTGTGTTTTGCCCATGACAATTCCAAAATTGTACATTGCATTTTCAAGTTTTCCATAAGGGTGAGAATTTGTTTTCTAGATTCAAGGGAAATATTGTATTGATCTAGGCTGATTTAGACAAAGTTGTCTCTTGAAAGTTGTAAATTATTTTTCTAGCTTTTCAATGATATATATTATGAAATTTTTAGACGTTAGAGTTGAGAGATATGATCTTTAGAAGTTGGTGATGCTGCTTAGGATGAACATTTGGGATAGCTACATTATTTTGAAAATTTGATCCTTATAGAGGCAAAATTATTTTTAAGGTCTTATGAAAGTTATAGGTTTAGAAGTCCTCTTCGAAACGGTCTTTGAATGACCTTAATTTGATACTTATAATAAAAGTTATACCCTTTTTACCAAATAAGTCTGAGAAAGAAGAAAAAAAGAAGGAGGCAAGTGGCGATTGCGACGACTTCGCGGCCGCGCGCGCAGATCACGATCGTGCAGAACCTCAAGCCTGAACATGTTTGACTCTTTTGAAAATAATTTTGTCGTCCGACCTCCAAATGACCTGATTTTTGAAGTATTGAATTCATAATACATTTTTCTATCTCTTCATAAACATTTATAGCTTATGGTATTGATTCAAAAAAGATTAATAGAATCAAAGTGAGGGTATCAATTAGAAGAGCATGAACTGGAAATTTTACTGAATATGTTTCAGTATTATGATAATATCTTGATATGTAGAGCTCTAAGATAATTCTTATTTCTAAATAAACTAGAGACATAAAACTACAAATCCTCTAAAGAGAGTGAATTTTAATTCGAACTCGAAGACTTTTAATTTCTGGATGGAATTTGAGTATAGTGTTTTGTTTCAGTTTATTAATAGTCCGAAATTGTGTGGACTATAACTTTTAGATTTTTACACCAAATTGAATGATTTTAGTGTCATTAGAAACTTAAGACAATGAGAAACAAATGTTCTAAAGAAGCCAAATTGAAATTCCGATTTGAGATAATTCTTGGAGGAAAATAAGAATCTATGTCGTAGCTTTCTTTTTTTCTTTTATCTAATACTTATTCTTATCATCTCTAAAAGATATATTATGAGCCTCTTTATTTTACCTTTTCTTTTTTACTTATTGCTACAAATAATTTCTAATACTCTCACGTATATAAATGGCACTTTTTGCAAAAAGCAATGTTACCCTTAATACCAATAAGATATTCTTTCAATCTATAAATTCCTCTTCTTTTAAATATTCTATAACAAAAAATTCAATTATATAGGATATTTCCATTAAATGCTTGAGAAGAAGAAAAATATTTCATTGTTGGATCATACTTACCAAAAGTAGAGGATGTCAAGTTTATCGAATCTTTTTATGACGATTCCATATGTTCTATTAATAACCATAACAAAAATAACTCACAAAATACTATAATAATGAACCAAAAAAAGATGAAACGAAAATAAATAAGATGAAAGTTTTTTTAAAAAATATGCCTTAAATTTTTCTTCGTGATTCATTTGCCTTTAGTGTTTATTTGTTAGTATGAGTTTTAACTTTAATCACCGTAACCAACAAAGAAATAATAATAAAAAGGAGAGTAAACTCATGATCTTGACATAAGGAATCAAAGTCTATATCAAAGAAACATAAAAGAGGTTGAAAGAGAATTTAAAACATTAAAGAAAATCAACTTAAAAAGGAAACAACAACTAAAATATTTTAAAATTGAATAAATCTACAAAGTCACGTAAAAAGTTGAAGTATGTTTAAAGAAGGATATTGAAATTCTTTAAACATACTTCTTTAAAATTTAAATATCATTCCTTAACACACTCTTAAATTATCCTATACAGAATTACTTATTTATACAAAATTACTAATTAATCACTTTTCAGTGTCCTTCTTTAAACATACTTTTTCAAAGTTTAAACATTACTCCTTAATACACTCTAAAATTATCCTTAAAAAATTACTTATCTACATTAAATTACTTATTAATACTTTTTTTTAGTATCCTTCTTCAAGTATATGTCTTTAAATTACACACTCTTAAATTATCCTAAACAAAATCACTTATTTATATTAAATTATTGATTAATAATATTTCAGTGTCCTTCTAAGCATATTGTTTAAAGTTTAAACATTATTGCTTAATACACATTTAAATTATCTTGAACAAAATTACTTATTTAGATTAAATTACTAATTAATAACTTTTTTAGTCCATGTTTTAATTGAATTTAAAGAATTATTAAAAATCTAATAGTAACTTGTACCTAAATCTAAGAGAACAAAATCTCTATAAGTGAGTCAATAGTAAACTCCACCTAAAAATATATAATAACATTTTATAATGCAAAAAATTAATTTTGTTTCTTGTTTTAATTTTTTGAAAAATTAAAATGCTTTTATTAAATAAAGAATGGGATCCATCCATAACCAAAAGAAAGTGTTGGCTAAAGTAACAAGATATTAACCAATAGACACATTTTACATTAGCCGTGGACAAGTCTCAAATAACAATGAAAGTTGAAACACGTGGCTTTAATGCAAACCTGCAACTCATCCACCAAAGGTTAAGAAGTTTTGAGAGTGTTACACAACCTACAACAAGCATTAAGAAGCTTTTAATGATGCTGTCTCTAGTACTATTTCTCCTAAGGAAATTATCAACACTTGCTGTTTTATTTCCATCTCCAACTAGGCTTATGTTTTAGTTTTGTTTAAACAAGCATTTATATAGCCTAACAAATTTTTTACCTATTTGTTGCATTTAAGTCTTAAAAGAAGTGATATAAAGCTATAAACACCTTGCCTTTTCAAATGATTATTTATCAATTAAATGAGCCAAAGGGATTTCCTCTATATTTTTGCATTTGTCCATGAGCTTTTACCTTTTACACTATGCTCAATTCCTAACTCTCTTTGGCTTCTTCAATATTGATTTCTCTAGTTGATAATATGAAATTGATGTGCTTACAATTAAGGATTGAGGAACTAGCATCTTCTCCTTATTCATGGATCAGTATGGGTGGGTTGTTACAAATCCTTTGCTTCCTGCTCGAGTAAGTGTTTTTCATCTCTTATTGACTGAATATGGTTCAGGTAATGTCTAAAGTCTAAACAACCTCTGCCTCCTGCTACAATATGCATTCATCTCCTTTTGTATATGGTCATGGTTTTATGATTTTCCAATCTCTATTTTTATTTGTTTAATAGATTAGTAGAGAAATCTCATTGGTTGTTGTTTCTTTGTTTATTGGACTGGTAAAGGAATCTCAAGAGAAAGACTACCCATTGATGTGTTGTGTTAGCTACCTAAATCTACTTTGGCTAAACAAGAAGAAAATTAATTTTTGGGTTCTTTTTGGTTCACAAAAAACTGACTGATTTCATATTAAACTGGTCAATTTTTATTCATAATGGTTAAAAGTAAAAATCGAATCAGATATTAGGTTAGTTTGTGTTTAATATGGTCAAATCGATCAGTTTAGTCTAGTTTTAGAAACATTGCCCACAATAAACTCTTCTTTAGATTTAAGTGGAGACCTCTGCTAAACTTATAATCAAACGAAAAGTATTGAACTTTTATTTTAGTAGAGACTTCATCCTCATGTATGAACTATTATCTTTTTTATATATTTTTTAATGTTTAAGCAAACCAAAGTCCAACCAATGATATGTCACATCAACATATTTAAGCATACAATAGAATATAGGATTCGTGTTAATATGTATAACACTCTGACTTTTATAAAAAAACTATTTTAAATTAAATCAAGTTCATGAAGATACTTCTTCATCCAAAGCAATTCTTTGTAAGCTTCGGTTGCAATAATAAATTTAGTTTTAGTAGTAGTCAATGCAATATTATTTTACAACCTAAATTGCCAAGCTATAACTCATTCTACAAAGCTAATTATATAACCTAAAGTTGACTTTCTCGAGTCAGAATGACTTGCTATGTCTGAATTAGTGTACCTAGAAAAAATAAGATTTCCTATTTCAAAACACAGTTTTAAATTAGAAGCACCTCGAAGGTATCTTGTAATCCACTTTACAACATTCTAATGCTCTGTACCTAGATTATAGAGAAAATGATTAATTACATCAACTAAGTGAGTAATATCAGACCTTATGCAAATTATTACTTATATTAAACTTCCTATTATAAATGTATAAGGAATATTTTTAATGTCTTCTTTCTCTTTCTCACTAGATGAAGGCTATCTAGTGTCAAGTTCTGAGTGTACCTTCTTAACTATTTATTTTTTATCACAAATAATATATATGCCAAGAATTTTTCTTACTAGTCCTAAGTCCATCATTGCATAAGACTTATTAGGCTCCTTTTTCAACCTGTCAATTTTATAAGTATTATGACCAACAATCAATATGTCATCAACATACTTCTTATACACTAGCTTAGAGTTTGTTTAAAAATATAAGCTTTTCTTCAGGTTACATATATAGTTCTTATCTTTCACTAAAAGACCCTATAGCCGTTGTATATAAATCTCTCATAAGAATTACAATGGAGAAAAGGTGGTTTTCATATCTAAGTGTTCAACACCAAATCAAGGATAACTACCAAAACAAGAACAGCTCTGATGGAAGACATCTTAACAACTAACAAGAAAATCATTTTGAAGTCAATTCCCCTTTTTTTTGTAGAAAGTCTTTAATAACTAACTTGAATTTATATCATACATAAGGAGAATTCTCTTCATTTTTCACCTTTTAAACTTATTAATTCTACAAAGCTTTTTTTTAACCCTTAGGAAAACTAACTAGTTTACAAGTTTGGTTGTAATAAAAAGATTTAATCTCTTCATTCTTAGTTGCAACCCACATATCCTTATGATAATTGTTCATAGCCTCTTCGTAGCTCTTAGGTTCACCCTCGTTAGTGTGGATCACATCATCAGATGCTTAACAAGTAGATGTGTTAGCCTCCGATTTTTTTTGATGAATAAGAATGATTTAAATTAATTATAAGGTCTTTATGGAATTATTTTGTGGATTTAATTATTATGTTAATGTTAGATAGATTATATGACTTAGGTTAATTGAATAAAAGTGTTAAGGTAATAAGATTGTATAAGGGTATTTTTGGTAGTTCACTTAAGGATAAAAACTATAAGGTATATAAGGAAAGGTAAAATAGACATTGCACACTCATTAATGGTAGGATTGGAAGATGAAAATGTGTTCTTGCATTTAGGAGAAGGAGAAAACGTGGATTGAGGGAGAAGAATGAAAATAAGAGAGAAAAAGAAGAGAGTTTCGGTGGTTTGAGAGCAAAGAAGAGAAAATCAACTAGGTTTCAATTTTTCTTAGCTTTCAAGAGAGAATTTGAAGTTGTTTAAGAAGAGAAAAAGGAAGAGGAGAAAAGAGTTTTCTTTTGAGCCAAGAAACTCATTATTTGAAGAAGATTCAAGGTAAGTGCATTTTGGATTCTTTGAATTTTTGAAAGGGTTTTAGTCCACGAAGTTTAGAAAATGCATGGGTTTAAGTATTTTAGGATCAATTTCATTGAAGACGCTTTATGGGTTATCAATTTTGCAACCCTAGTGAATTTGATAATTTTTTCAATGTTAAGGGAATCAAGAGAGGCAAGAGGAGCAAAAGGAGAGGCATTTTGAGCAAGTCTTTATGCAAGGAATTCAAGGTGGGTTACATGTTTATAATAGATTTAATGAGCCATTAAAATTTTCTTTTAAATCAATAAAATAAAATGGTTTCAATTACTTCGTAAATATTGCATTTATTGATTTTGAATGATTTGAGAAATTGCCATATGTTTGTTATGTGAATTTGGTTGATGAATTGCAAAATGGACATGGAAATGGTTTTCAAAATATTTCATTCACATGAAAAACAAGTTTCCGAAATGTGCCATTTTGGGAAATATGTTTATAAGATGTGAAATGCATGATTATGCAGCTTTGTGGTGGTCTCCTAAGTTAAGTCAAGTGCACTCCGACTAAAGGCTTCTCCCGCCTGCCAGCTAATGACATAGAGCTCCTTCACGGACTTCTCTAAGTTTACGGCTACGCAAGACTATTATGTGAGATTACAATAGTACGTTCTGTTCACGGCTATATAGGATCATTATGTGAAAATATGTAGTACATTCTATTTATGGATCTACCCAAACCATTTTAATGTGCTTATGTGATCATGATATGTTGACAAGATTGATGCATACATGATTTGTATTATTGTGAATTTGGTTGAGAATTTAAGAACTATGCATTTATGAATTCAATATTAATTTTCTATAGCATGTGAATAATTTCAAGGTTTTTCTTGTTATCCGTTATAAACTGTTATCCACGATCTTTTAAGCTCATCCCTATTCCTTTTAATCTCCAAGTGAGGAGCAAGAGATCGAGTGACTGAGAGCATCACTCCGAATTTGCATGTTTTTTTTGTTTTAGAGTAATTTATGTAAAACAAGATTGTAAGAGTAATTATCGTTCAATTATCTTTTGTATTTTGGTATTTTGCAAAATTATGTATTGTGACTTGAAATGCCATTAAAGCTTTGTAAACTCTTATCTTTTGATGATAATGAAATATGATTGTGTTTTTGCTAATAATTCTCAAAGTTGGTACATTGCATTTTCAAGTCTTTCACAAGGGTAGAATTTGTGTTTTGACTTTAAGGGAAAAACTATATTACATAAGTTGAATTGGAAAAATTTGTCTTCTTGGAATTATAGATTATCTTTTTAGCTTTCCATTGATATAATGTATGAAATTTTTGGATATTGAAATTGAGAGATATGATCATTACAAGTTAGTAATGCTGCACAGGATGCATACAGGACAACTATAATGAAAGATGGAATTAGTTGTATGTGATGAATCAATTAAGTTAAGATTTGGGAGTTTAATGAAATCAATTTGGTAATTGAATGTTTAAGAAGTGATATTGCATTAGAAGAAGTGAATTTGGGAAGATTATGAGTGGAAATGATGTTAGAATGGATGTAGGAACCATTGGAGATGTTTTAGAGGGAGTTTTGTCTCACCTATGTTTGTTAAATGGAATTTAGGTCTATTAAACGGACCTTCTCGGGTCTGAAAATGTCCCCAGGCCAGTCCATGTCCATTAATGAACCTTCATAGATCTGGAAGACACCCTAGAGCCCATGTATGTCCGTTAAGTGGAGGTATATGTCTGTTATTGTACACTTTTGGAAATTCGTAATTTTGACCCTCTAAATGGAAAAATCTCTCTTTAAGGTCTTTATAAAACCTCAAAGTTCTCTTTGAAACCATTTTAAAATGATCTCAATCCAATAACTTTAGTGAAAGTTGTACCTTTTGTACCAAAACATGTCTGAAGAGCATGAATTTGATATTGTATTGAACATACTTCGATATTTTGATGATATTTTGATCTCTAGAACTCCGAATGAGGTGATTCTTAGTTCAAAACAAACTAGAGACATGAAGCTAAAACAACAATTGTTTACAAAAGTCATTTTTAAATCTTAATCTGAAAATTTCTAAATTCTGTTTTGAATTTGAAGGAATGAGTTTTGAATTTGGTGACCGACTGGTGTGGGCTTCCCCTTATGGGAGTCAGGTCCAGATGTCACTTAAGACATCAGGGGCGCATCTGGCGAGGATGGGGTGCCCAACATTTATGGTATCAAAGCAACTCTAGGTTTAGGTCCAAGTTTAGTATCTCATATGGGCACTTTTGGAAATATGTATCAAGTTACATGCACTCTTGACTGACATGTCTTAGCATACAACAACAACTGATCCTTAATCTGAGTCGCATGTATATGAGTCTCACGCATGAGCAATATTTAAGAGTTTGAGCTGAGAGAATTAGTGAGAAAAATGATACTCTTTCATGATATGGGAAAATGAAATTTGTGGATATTTTAGAACTGAGAAATAGTAAATGGGTAAATATGTCAGATAATGATTCAATGTATTTGTATTGGAGGATGCATTATTAAATATGTCAATAATATTGTACTGTGGTGATATATCCTTGAATGTGAAATAGATGTAAATATATTGTCGTGGATTGATTGAGGAAAATAGGGATATGGTAGAAATGATAAGATTTAAAGTGTATAAGCAAAGTTGGATGAAAACAAAAATTTATTATGATCTTATGAGGATGAATTTAGAACTGAAATGGTTGTTTGATTTATATGACAAGAGTTATGATCCACCATAAGATTGTGTTAGTGAAACTGAGATCAAAATTTCATGATGATTATACATCTATAATTTTGAATTGATTGTGAATATCCATATGCAAGATGTAATAAAGGATAATTGGAAGATGAGATGAATGATAGAGACATATATAAAAGTTCAAAAGGTTAAGTTGAATTGTTATTGTGAGTACATATCTGATAATGCGATCACTATAACAAGTGAAAATATTGAGAATATATGTATTATATGTGTGGAGATGATATAGGAAGCAATCTATAACTTATTGAATAATTGTTGGTTATAGTTCCTATAGTTCAAAGTCTAAGATGAACTAGAGTAACACAAGAAAGTGCTTATAATGATCAATCAGGGATAGATTGACATTATTGATGATGTTATAATGGGTGATGAATTTGGGGAAAAAAAAGGAGGGCACAATCATAGCATAGTCCCCATAATTGAGCACAGGTGAAAAAGAAGAAGTGTTGTTAGAATTAAATGAGATTAAGGTATCATTAGCATAAGTTATTAATTAGTGAATTGTTATAAATACATCTTTAGATAAGATCCAATGATCTTGATTGTACATACCAAGGTATAAGAGTAAATGGATCTGCTTAACGCCTCATTGAGTCTTATTACAAAGGATATTCTAATCACATAAGTTATGGCAAAGATTGATCTTATTGAGATACTATGAATAGTAAAAATTCGTCTTCTTGAGGTATTAAGAATGACTGATAATGCGATGATGATAACAGTTGATTGATACAGATTGCATGAACAGTATAGATGATAGTAGCAAGAAATCTTCTTTTGAAGAAGACTTTCATTGAGTTAGGTTAAACAGATCAGATAGTTTATATTAAGAATGATAAATGAAAGAACAAATCATAAATGAATATGTAATTACTTAGAAGTGAATATTGGAGTCCTATTCTTGACAGAGATACAAGCATAAAGTGTAAAATATGCTATTAAGAGTGTATGTGTTATGTTTGATGTAAAGTATCTAACTATATGATTAGATTTTTGAATTTAAGATGACATTATGCTAATATGAGGAGACATGTCCCTGCCTCTTGATCAATAAGGTAAGAATTTCGACGACGGAATTATTTTAAGAGGGGGAAAATGTTAGCCCCCAAATTTTTCTTGATGAATAAGCATGAGTTAAATTAATTATAAGGTCTTTATGGAATTATTTTTTCGAGTTAATTATTATGATAATGTTAGTAAGATTATATGACATAGGTTAATTGAATAAAAGTGTTAAGGTAGTAAGATTATATAAGGGTATTTTTGGTAGCTCACATAAGGATAAAAATCATAAGGCATATAAGGAAGGGTAAAATGGACATTACACACTCATGAAAGGTAGGATTGGAAGATGAAAATGTGTTCTTGCATTTAAGAGAAGGAGAAAATGTGGATTGAGGGAGAAGGATGAAAATAAGAGAGAAAAAGAAGAGAGTTTTGGTGGTTTGAGAGGAAAAAAGAGAAAATCAACTAGGTTTCAATTTTTCTTAGCTTTCAAGAGAGATTTTGAAGTTGTTTAAGAATAGAAAAAAAGAGAGGAAAAAAAGAGCTTTCTTCTGAGTCACAAAACTCATTATTTGGTGAAGATTCATGCTAAGTGCATTTTGGATTCTTTGTATTTTTGGAAGGGTTTTAGTCCATAGACTTTAGAAAATGCATGAGTTTAAGTATTTTAGGATTAATTTTATTAAAGATGTTTTGTTGGTTATCAATTTTGCAACCTTATTGAATTTTAGAATCTTGTCAATGTTAAGGGAATTAAGAGAGGCATGAGTAGCGAAAGGAAAGGCATTTTTGAGCAAGTCTTTAAGCAAGGAATTCAAGGTGGGTTGCATGTTTATGATAGATTTAATGAGCTATTAAAGTTTTTTTTAAAATTAAGAGAATACAATGTTTTTAGTTGCTTCATAAATATTGCATTCACTACAAGAAAAATAGAGTTTAGAGATGAAATTTACCGACGAAATTTGTACATATTCCGTCGGTAAGCTTATTTAGCGATGGAATTTATTCACAAAAAAGGCGTAAAAAATATGACCGTTACTAAATTTAACGACGGAAATTTTTCGTTGGTAAATTTACCGACGGAATTACCGACGGCAAAAATTTCCGTCAGTAAATTTACCGATAGGGTTTTTGTTCAGTCAATAAATTCTTCTATCAGAAAATTACCAACAGATTTTGTAATTTCGTCGGTAATTAGCGAAGAAATTTTTTCCGTCGGTAAAATCTAATATATTTACCAACGGAACTTTTTTCCATCGGTAAATTTGCTGAAAACTATTTTTTAAAATTTACCTGCAAACTGTTTAGTTTCTCTAGAAGCTACCATGGAGAGAACTTCAATATTTCAAGTAAAAGAATTAAAATATTAAAATTCATACTAAAACAGAACTGAAAATAAAGAACTGAAATCATTTTTT
>JANTNU010000008.1:21672927-21686466 GCA_024752395.1 Erythroxylum havanense
CCAAACCGTGGGCTACGTCCAGTCCTCAGAAGTCTTTCTGAGATTTCACTATCTCTTCAACTTTACAAGTATTCTTTCCCGAGCCTCTTCAGGTCTCTACACTCAGTATTCTTTCACACTTAGCCTCTGCAGGCTATCTGTACTATTTTCTTACAAAAGTATTCGAAACTTGTTACAGTAGAATTAGCTCTCAGCTAATTTGCAAAATTGTCTCAAGGACAAGCTTTTTCGTACGTAAAACAATTTACACAATTTTTGCGCACTTTCTCTATTGGCTCTTGCTAACTGACTAACTTTGCAATCTATGACTTCGACTTATATTTATAGCCTTCATCTGTAACTGCTTCTTGATTCTTGCTTCTTGAATCTTGTTTCTTGAATCTTTAAAAGAAACGGTTGATCAGTTGAGTTCTGTAATTAACTCGAACTGACTCTTGCGTCTGCTTTAACTTCTTCGTCTGCTTCTCTCCATCTGTATTTTCGCGTCTATATTTCTTCGTCTGTTTTTCGCCTTGCGTTTGCATCTTTGTTTGCATCTATGTCTGTTTTACACTTTGCGTCTACGTCTGTGTTTGCAATTGTGTCTGCGTCTGCTTTACACTTTGCGTCTGCGTCTGCGTCTGTGTTTGCGTCTGCGTCTGCGTCCGTTTTAGACTGTGTCTACATCTGTGTTTGCGTCTGTGTCTGCGTCTGCTTTAACTTCTTCGTCTGCTTTTCTCCGTCTGTATTTTTCCATCTATATTTCTTCTTTTATTTTTCGTCTTGCGTCTGCATCTTTGTTTGCGTCTGCGTCTGTTTTACACTTTGCGTCTGCGTCTGTGTTTGCGTCTGCGTCTGCATCTGCGTTTGCTTTACACTTTGCGTCTGCGTTCCTTTATCTGTCTGTTTTCTATTTTATGTTTGTTTTTACTACTTCTTTGTTATTCATCAAAATCAAATATATGTAAAGTCATTTTGACTTAACATAAAGGACAATTTTGATTATCTTTAAAATCTAGCACAACGAAATCCACAAGAATAATAAACTTATCCACTTTTATAAGAAAATCCTCTAACATGCCAAATGATTTCTTTATAGATTGATCCACCAACTAAATAAGCATGGAAGTCAACTTCACATCTCTTAGCCCAAATTTCCTAAATATATATAAAGGCATGATATTAATACTTACACCAAAATCACATAAACATTTAGAAAATTCTAAATTACTAAAAATTTAGTGTATTGTAAACTCCTTGGATGTAATATCCTAGTTCGAATATTTTATTGCGTAATGTGTTGTATATGCATTTTATAGAGTATGCTCTATTTATGATGTATTATAGTAATTTAAGCATTTAATTGTATTAATAAGGTTATAACAAAGATCACGGATAGACCAGAGATGGTTTTAGACTCGATCAAAAAAATTCTCTTTTTATGACATACTTAGAATAATTTAGGTGTTTAAAAGTACTATTAAGGTTATAACGAAGATCACGGATAGACCAGAGATGGTTCTAGACTCAATCAAAAAAATTTTTGAAAATTTTTGAAAACTTTGAAAAGCTACAGAATGAATCTGAACGAGTTTTAAAAGCCCCAAAATGTGATTTGGAGATTTAGGTGACACTTTTGAACGAAATCCAGACGATTTTGGTGACATTAAGTGATTTCTAGATTCAATAAGAAAATTCTTTTGGGCAACCAAAAAGTTGCCGAATAATTTCAAAATATTATGAAAAGCTTCAGAATTAAGATTGAAGTTCGTAGGAATTGAAACGGGTCAAAATGGAGGTTGTTTGAATAGAATTTAGGTAATCTCAAGTTATTGGACTAAAACATCAATTTTGGAAAATAATGGGTATTTATGATTTTAAACCCATTCAAAAATTTTAAAAGCATCTAATCAATAAGTATTGACCCCAATTAGAGTATTTCATGGTCAATTTGAAAATAAAACAGTTATGGAATATTTTCACGATTTAATTTGATTAGTTGGTCAATTAAATGCATTAAAGGGAAATTTGGTCTTTTTACATGATATTAATGGATTGATGAGTCATTAGAGAAGACCAATGAGATGATGACATATGTTTAATGATTCGTTAGTCATGCCGAATAGAAAGGCGACACGTGTAATCCATTAAATGAGTATAAAAAACAAAACTTAAGAAATTTTGCTTTATTCTTTGAACATAAATGTTAGAGTGATGAGAAATTAATGTGAGAGACAAAAAAATAAAGGGAAAAGAAGAGAAACCAAGGGTGAACATTGGCCAAGGAGAGGAAGAAGAGTGTAGTCATTTTTTTTTAATAGAATTTGATGGTGATTTGGAGAAATCTTGAAGTATTCATCAAATACTCAAAAGATTGGAAGAAAAAGTGGTAAGTTTCTTAGCTTAAATATCTAATTTTTTGGGCTTTCTTGATTGAGATGGATGTGCTTAATATCAATGTTTCGTGGTATTACTTTGATGTTTCTTTGCATAGAATTGGTTGAATGTGACAAGAGAGGAGTGTGTAGTGTAATTATGTATTAGGTTAATTTAAACTAGTCCCAATGTTTCAACATAAATCAGCCTACATACCTCCAAATTGGGTGATTTAAATTGGATCTGAAACCTTGACATAGTACTAAAAATATCTAGAAGAAAACTAGAATTCATGATGAATGATATTGAAATTTGAGATTGAAAATGTTAACCTGATACTGCACTTATGTTGAAATAGCTTGTGATATTCGATATCTTTTTCATGATTTAGAAGTTAAAAGGACATGATTTTCAATGATATGGAAACTAGAGACATAGGGGAACAAATTCCTAGAAGACCTCAAAGCCTAATTCGAACATTTTCTATATGAAAGCAAGGAACAAATGGAGGTATGGATTCTAGACATAGGTCATAACCATGAATCATCATGCATGATCATGATATGGTGAATTAAATTAGGTGAGATTGTTTTTTGAGGAAATTAGTAAGATAGATTAGGTAAAATATGATATTTAAGTGACTTTTAAAGTTATATTTGGAAACGGAGACCACAGAAGTAAGTAGAAATACGATTAGCGTACATGTTATACTATTAGATATAAATATTGAATTTGGTTAAACATAATATATAGTTTTGATGTCTTATTTCCTAATTTGGAAATAAATGCCTAAGTAAAATGCACTTTATGTAGGTGAAGGAGAGGCACAAAATGCGTGAGTGTGTTTGGAGATAAGTTCGCAAAGTAGTGAGTGTATTTTAATTGTTTTATCTGAATAACTTCTTTGCAAAAGAATTGATGACATATGAGTGTATTTTAATTTTTTTACATGATTAAATTCTTTGTAAAAGAATTGATAACATATGAGTGTTCTTTAAATTGATTTTATGCAAATGTTATATATTTATGGAGACTAGCAAGTGTTGTGTGTACTTTAAATTGAGTTTATGCAAATGGTTTTCATTTGATCATAAAATGAATATTTATGCTAAGCTTTATGCAAATGATATTTTACGAGTATTCTAGAATAAGTGCATGTTTTGGCAATATATGAGTTTTAATTTAAAAGTCAAATTTTATATGATTGGGAGTTACATTGAATTAATTCAATTATGAATCTTAAATTTTATATGATTGGGAGTTACATTGAATTAATTCAATTATGAATCCTCCCGTACTTGATTTAGAAAATAAGATGAGTCATAAATGTAAGAGTTGCTTTTGCTTATAGTATACTGCTAAGCTTTATATATGTTATTGTACTAGTATATTTATAACGATTAAGCTTTGTATATGTTATTATACTAGTATATTTATAGTGATTTACCTATTATGAGTAAGCGACATAGAACCAGTTCCGTAATAGTGGTTAACCAATAACATGTAAGCGATGTAGAACTAGCTCCGTGATTTGTTACGAGTAAGCGATGAAGAATCAACTCCATAACTATTGTTTATAGTGGTTAACCTATTACAAGTAAGTGATATGAAACCAGCTTCCTAACTAGTGGTTAACCAATCCCGAGTAAACAATGCAGAACTAGCTTCGTGACCTTATGCCTAAGGGTACTATAGTGTAAAGAAGTTTGTGGTGGGCTATATAGTATAAGAAGTTCATGACAATAAATACTAAAGTCGCCACTATTTATTTTTTAAAGTAATTCGGGAGGCATCTTATGGTACCAATTCTAGTGGTTGGCTTATTTGCAGTATAAAAGTTATTAAAAAACTTATTGTTAACACTGTTTATTGATTAAGGAAAAAGAAAAATGGAAAATGGAAAATTTTATATTATGAGTTTAATTTCAAAAAAGCATTTCGAAATAATAATTTTAGAAAAATGAAGTTATGTTTTATGATATGTTATTGGATTACCAGATTTTACGATGCAAAAGTGAATTGTTATGACAATTATTTTACCATGAGCTTTATGATTATATGAGAATATTTCAATTATGTTGTTATAAAAAGTTAACTTTTAGTAAACTGATTACACTCACTAAGCTTGTTTAGCTCACCCTTATTTTTATGTTTCACCCCAGGTATGTGTATAGGTGCTATAATAATTGAGACTCTGCCACAAGATTAGTTCTATCATTGGGTGCTGTTGTGTTTATCTTATCTTTCTAATATATGTTTTTGCTTGAAATTAGTTTAGTTGCTTGTATATATGTTCTAAATTATTTTTGAAAAAGGTTTTAAAGTGTGATCTTATAAACATCCTTGGGATTGTAAATCTCTTTTTCTTAATGAACTACGAGGGCTTCAATCCTCAATGATGTGTTTAAAATGTTAAGAATTGTATGTTTGTGATTGCTTATGATGTAGGCTTGAGGTCCCACTTCAGAAATTGAGATGGTATATGAAATATTAGAAGTGTTTTAAAATGTGTTAAGCAGGTTTTTGAAAATTTTGGAAAATCAAAATACAGTCGTCGTGCCACAAAAATTTTCAGTTAAATTATAGAAAAAAATTTCCCACTATTTTCTGGTTCAGGAGGGTTCCACTTGGGTTTCGGAAGGGGAACTCCATGTTGGGTCCTTTTATTGGATCTTTAAAATTTGAGGGCTTGTGATTGGTAATTATAGATATGCAACTTTTCTTCACAGAGATTGTTTGGTTGTCATCCCAAGTTGTTAAGTCATTTAAATTGCATATATTTTGGGCGTAATTAGTGTCAAAGTGTTGCAATTGGTATCCAAATTTAATAGAATTATTTTATAATTGTTTACAGATGGTTTTTAACACTCTAAGGATGAAAAAGAATCAAAAAGATGCAAAAGAAGGAAAGAAATCTAAAATTCCCAATCTGGCCGAAATTCAGAGATTAGGCGTGGGCATGTCTAAGGATAGAATCTGGAGTCTGTAGAAATTTCAGATTTTTTTTTCAATTAAAACACAATCGTCCAAGATCCTCTTGCCCTCTTTCTAAGAAGTCTCCCACCGAAAATAGAAGACCACTTAATTTGAAAAAATCAAGGAGAAGATAATGAGGAGATTCACATCCAATAGGAGACTTAGTGATTGTCGCACATATATACATATGGATGAGGGTTAAAGGGATCATCGTGTATTCTTCTTGGGGGGCTGCACCTTCTGTTCTTTTCTTGTCCACGTGTTTTGTACTTTTCAGTAGTATAATCGTAGGTTTAGGGTAGGTTTTAAGTTAGGTTTAGAATAGGATTTCTTTTCTGTTGTTTTCTTACTACTGTCTTTACGTTTCTGCACTTTTTCCTTTCATATTTTCATTTCTTTCTTTAAAGAACCAGGTATGGAGACATATGGATTTGTTATTTCTTTTGATTTTAATTCAAGTATGAGTAGCTAAATTTTCTTATCTTGGTTGAGGGATCCATGTTACATGTTATTATGGTGAGATTTTCTAGATACTTTTTATGATTATTGATGAACATTGAATATTTTCAGATCTATCTTTTTAATTGAATTCGTTAGTTTCTAGGTGCGCAACTAGAGATTAATTGATTTAATCACTAAGTTAACGGAATCTGACGTTCAATTTCGGTAACCATAAGTAGCAATTAGGATTAACCTCTCTACGTTAGAGTTGGAAATTTCTAAGAAAATATCTGCTTGATTGATTGCATGTCGTACATGTTTATCACTTGTCATTGGTTCTTAATTCTTAATGGTATTATTCAATTTACCTATGATTGTATCTAGGTTATTGTTTAATAAGATTGCTAGAATACATGTTTCTAGTCATTATACTTAAGAGAAACTTTCCCCATTGAATGTTTATTGATAATTGCAATTTTATGTCGAGGATCTATAATAGCATGATAACATCGGTGATCGAAACCAAGGTGTTTTTCCTATTGAATTTTCAGATTTAATTATTGCTTTCGCTTTGTGATTTTTCCCTTTGATTTTCTTTTATTGCCGTAATTAAACAAAACCCCCCTTTACTTTCGTTATTTGTCCCATTTAAACTAGCTAACCTTTAGCATTGAAGATTTCTCGTGGGAACGATATTCGCTTACTGCTACTACATTAATTTGTTTTAACGAGAGTGAAAATCTTTTATATTTGGTTGCAGGCGATAACATCACCAAATTTTGGCGCCATTGTTGTGGAATTTCTTAACGGTTTTTGTTTGTGATGTTTTTGTTTGTGATGTTTTTGTTTGTGATTTTGGTTTTTCGTTGCTATTGGTTACTTTGTCTTCTGTTTGTTTCAGTTTCATAGCTCTTTCTGATTTTTCGATCTTTTAGCGGTATGGCTCACTATCAGTATGCTTTTAATTCTGATTATTCATATGATATCCTTATTATGATACTGAGTTTCCATCTATTGCGACTTCTAGATTTGACCATCAAGTGGCAGATTTCACACCCTTAGCCGTGCAAATACCGAGAGACGACCAACAAGCTAAAATATGTGAAGTTTGCTCATTTTTTGATTATTCTTCCTGTACGTGTTCCTTTTTGCAGGATACAAAGTACGGATTTAGTTCTCCACCGAGTTACTATAAAGAGCAGTTCTACTTCGAGCCTCCACCTCCACCATCACCACCACAAGCTAATGATATGTCTTTAGAGAAGATCATAATGATTTTTGAGATGAGGACTCTTCAATCCCAGCAGTTTAGACAACTTTACGTACCTCGACAAAATCTGAATATGACATCAAATGCCGAAGGTAAGTCTTCTTTGGAAATTATGTTGTAAACTTTGACCGCTAACACTTTGACGTTCCAGCGAAATACTGAAGTAAGTATCCAAAATTTGGAAAATCAATAAAAGAATTTAGAAAACCAGCTAAGTCAAATTGCAGCTGTCGTTAATCAAATGAAGGCACAAAGTTTTGAAAATTTTCCAGCACAACCAGAAATTAATCCCAAAAATTTTCCAAGTCGATTTTTCAAGGCAAAGATGGAAGAACAAGCAGAGTTAGAAGAGGAAGAGATTACAGTTTGAGAAAAGATGGAGGAAGTGCAACCTCCTAAGGTAAGCGATGCAATTCTTGTTATCACTAACCAAATTTCGTTTCCTTTTCCTAGTTATTTATAGGTACAAGAAGAAGAACAACAACAAGAGCCGCAAGGAGTACAGTTTTTAGGAGAGTCGTGGGCAAGCGAGCTGAAGAGTGAAGGTGACAAGCAGGATGTTGAGTCCCCACAACAACTGGCGTTACTTTTACAGAGACTATCCTGGTGTGAGAAGGGCGATGCCCGAAAAGATGAGTGGACATTAGAGTATGATGGTGAAGCGATAAAGTTCCACTCTTCAAAAGTCATGGAGCATCGTGCTGACAAGCAGCCACATTCAAAGGAAGTTGTTCCAGTCCCCTCACGAAGTTTGAACATGTTTTCTATTGGACTCAAGAATCCATTCGATAATGGATGAGGTACAGATGCCAAGGATCCAGCTTATGACCTTTGATAAGTGCTTAATGGGAGGCACCCCATTCGTATCCTTTCTTTTGTATTTTTAAGCAATTTTCTTTTATTTTTAGGTTTAATTCAGTTTAATTAGGAATTTAATTTAATATTTTCTATTCTGTAATTTTAATTTTGATCTTTTCATTTTAATTAGAAGTCCTCTTGTTTGATAAGATGAAAGTATTTTTACTTGGGTATGCTCTCCAAAGACAAAGGCAAAGTAATTTGCAATTTCTTCAACTTCTCCATGAACTTTGCAAATTACATATCCATTTTGTTCTACTATAGCCTTTGTGGAAATGAGATCTTTGGTGCATATTGAGGAGAAGGAACATAAAGAGTGACATCTTGCTTCTATTCATCCTTTTTCTTTTTCCTCTGATCTTCTACTTGGTAGGATTCAACTTGTTTATTGAATGTTTCTTCTAACTCTTTCCCATTCTTAAATATGATGGCTTTCCTTTGCTCCTATATATTTGCTTCCTTGTTACTCAAGAGACTCCCCACATTTCGTGTAGAGAATGCATTGGCTAATTGGCCTACTTGAACCTCTAAATTATCAATGGAAGATGCATGATTCTACAAAATTTGGTCAAAATTTGCTTCTATACATTTAACCTATCCATTATATTCAATTCTAAAGAATCGAGTTTGCTTTGTTGAAATCCTGGTAGGCCTTGAGCTCTCATTTAATTCCCTACATTATTAGATTAAGAAAAATTTAGTTATTCTTCCACCCAGTATCATATGTATTATAATAGGGATTATTACCTCCCTTAAGTGGACTAAAAGATGCAGCTTTCAGGTTGTTCAATTTTTTGGTTAGATTTGCTACTTCAACCTATAATCGTATTACTAAATCTACAGTAAGTACTCCCTTTTGATCTCGAAAGTTTGACTATTGTCGACTTCTTTCTTGTGTCTAAAGAAAATTACTATTTGCCATCTCTTCTAACAAATCATGTGCCACATCAATTATTTTCCTCATTAAAGAGCCACAGTTGCTGCATCAATGACTCCTCTCGTGGATGGATTCACTCTGTTGTAGAACATTTAAAGAAGGAATTCCTTTAGCAAGTCATAAGGGTCCTTTATTGCTCTCCTTGGTTTCTTTCATTTGAAAGTGTTCTTTCTATTACTTCTTGGTGTTTAGCTTTTCAAATCTCTTTTTTTTTTTGCTTTGTGATGTCAAAGGTTGATGTATCTTCTAATTTGCTTCACCTCAAAGTGATCCTTGTATTCATGCACCTGCAATCACACAAGAAAAAAGTATCAAGTTCCTTAAATCAAAGGAATTCAAATTGAACAAGATGTTAATTCAATCGTCGAAAATGGCACCAAAAACTTGTTTTTGCTTAGTTTTAATCTATATAATAATGTAAGGATATAAATAATATATTGTAGTATATAAAATATCATTCAGACGAGGATTGGATCAGTCACCTAACAATTTGAATGCACTTTGTCCTAAGTAATAAATGATTGAATTAATTGAAATTAAAATAAATTATCTAAAATTAATATAAAATCAAACTGAATAACTTACTTAGTAAAAATAGTTATAAGAGTGAAGTTAATTAATAATGGAAACTTAGGAATTATTCTATCCTTGTTTTACCTTACCTTTACCTTGTTAATTCAATTATACTTGATCATAGATATCCTAAGGTTTTGATTACCCTCTATTGAGATCTAACTAAGTAATCCCAATTGAAATATATAACAGTTTAGTTGAAATCTCTCAATTCTCAAAACTACTCATAACAATTCAATTGGATTTGAAGTAATCATAAGGATAATTAATTAACAATTAAGATCTCTCCTCTATTGTTTATTAACCTGATATTTGTTTCATTGCGCAACTTAACACATATAACTTTAATTCAATCTCTCAATTTCTTATAAAGTATAAGAATGAAAAATACCAAAAAACAGTAATATATTAAATTCAAAGGGATAAAGTTATAAAAAAATTCAAGAATAAACCCTAATATGGATTTAGAAATCCATAATCATGTTCAACACACAACTAATTAAAATTAACATCCAAGACAATGAAATATAAGAAGAGAAAAGAATAAAATAGTTTGGAGTTTTGATTTGGAAATTATGGAAAATAGGGGTTGATTTTCATATTTCCACTTTTGATCTCTTTTTTTTAGTGATGTGTATCCTCTCTTTTGTATTTTTTTCTTTCCCTTTTATACTCTTAAGCCCTTTAGGGTTCTTTCTAGGGTTCCCACTTGTTTTAGCTTCAAAAATAGTCTTGAAACTTCAAGAATATAAAAATTTCATGAATTGGAAAAGCTAACATTTGTTGGAACTTACTTCATATATGAATGTGCATTCCATATGCATGATCATGCAAGAGGCTCTCTAACCTGCTGCTTCCGTATGCATGATTATGTTAGACTTATTTCTCCACCTTTTTCTTTTCCTTTTATTTTCTTTTTTCCTATCTCCAATCATCACTAAACATGTCAAACAATCCTTGAAATATATAATTAAGATCAACTCTTGCCTTTAATAACAAATAAATAAACAAAGCAAACAAAAAACTAACATGAACATAAATATAAGTCTTAAACACATGATTTTCGTCTAAGAAAACACTAAAAACGCACACCAACACCTAGAAAACACATTAAGTATTACACATATCAGATTACTTGTTCATTAATAACCTTACTTACCTCACTAGGAACATTAGCATCAACAACTTCAACTTAATACAACAAATATAACTTTTGGCTATGTTTTCTTTTACTACGAGTTACAAGTCATAACTAAAAGTAACAATTTGGATTAAAAATTTGAAAACTATAGCCTCTTGAAGCAGTACCTCAAAAAATTTTATTTTGTTAGTTTTTAGCCTATTAACTACATTTAGTTTCACTATAGTTTTGCTTTCATAGCTAATAAATTTTAACGACAATTTTCCTTATGAATAATGTTTCGTAGCAAAAGTTTTTTGTAAGGAATTTGTCGTCTTCCAAGGTCACTCCTTAATATATTTCATCACAAGGAAGTAGTTGATTTTCTTCAGTTCTATACCATTTATCTAAGCTAATAAGCACCATTATTAGTATGATTCCATGAGAAAAGAATATCTATCTTAGCAAGCACATTAAAATGAATGATTTTAAAAAAGTTTTCAATCCATTATCGTTATTTATAATACTTAATCATGGTTTTAGATCTCCTAGATTGATCCAATTGAGTAGCAACAAGTACTTGGCTTTCTTCAATACCTTTTTACTTATATGACTTCATTTTACCTATGATCTCAATAAGTTAGCTCACGTCACGAACAAATTAAGCTGTAATCATTGGTTTGTAGTGAAGTGAGTCTTTTAACATCTCAAAGTAGTGTCTTACTATAGTGTATTTATATAAACTTATTAACCCTTGATGCTTCATGCCTTTCCCAATATACATTAAGAAAATACTTTTCACTAAATTTTTTGTTAATTTGTCCTTCATGGCTCAAACTAAACTATTTAGAGCCCCAAACTTAACAACCCTAGGCATATTACAATAAACACTAATCCTATTTCACATACTACATAAGCACCAATCCTATTTCACATACAACATAAACCCTAATTCTGATTTAGCTATCCTATTTCCTATTTTTTATTTCCTTATCTTATTTTCTATTTCACATACAAATTAAATGACACTATACTCTATCTATTTCTCAATGAGTTATGTTTCTCACCATATGCTTATTATATTATAATGTTGTCATATATCTTGTTATAGGGTTTGTCATAGTCTACTAACCAATTGCATTTTTTGATAGAATACAAACTTGATATGCTATTTTTGATTTAACATTATGTTATTTACAAATTAAATTGCATTATTTGATTTAGTAAGTTACTTATAATTGTATAGCTACATGGACAAAAGTTGGATGGCTCATCAGAAATGATCTAGTCAATATTTAGGAGTGAAGACTTTCATGAAATTTGTAAGAGATCAAATGAGTGTACAAAGTGAAATTTGTTGTCCGTGCACATATTGCTTAAATTTCAAAAATTAAAGTTAATACGTTAAATATAATCACTTGCTATAGAGGTATAAAAGTTTGTTCAACTAATGAGTGATTATGTCGTGAATTATGTGATGTTTGCTTTGATCAAAGTCAAATACTTACTGTGTCATTACTATCAAAATATTTTTAGTTGATTTTAACTAACCTTTTTGGAGGATTATAAGTTTATGAACAAGAACAACATTAGATTGTTGTTCGGATTATGTTATAATATTTTTGTAATTTGAGCATTTTTTTAGTATATCAAACATATTCTAATTTATTAAGTGATCTCTTTATTTATTGTTTTGTATATAAGATTGCTCAAGTTGTCATTAATATCTTATATAGGAACAAATAATTATTGTTGGACCCTGTTTCTGGAGCCCAAACATTCGGAGACAAAACAAAACCTGTCATCCCATAATGGTGGCGTGCCCACAATAGTTAAACATCGAACAATTTAAAATTTAGAGAGTCACAAACCAAAATCCAATCATATTTCATAAATGAATTCTAAAAGAGTTTATACAAGCACATTTCAAAATAAAAAATACAAAAATACGGATACACCCGATCCAATTTAAATGCTTATGCTTAAAATGATTCTAAATTACAAAATTTCCTGAACTAACTTAATTACAAAAGTCTCTATTCTTGGTGTTCCAATGCCTTGCAAGGATCGCTAATCTTCTCCTTCTGCACTTGAGGAGAGAAGCGTGGGATGAGCTACACAACTCAGTGGCTAATATGTTTATAACCATCAGTAATTACCACAGATTTAAGCATATGCATTTAAATGTCTAGCAATTCAATCATTCACCAATTTAGATTCATAACTCATAATTCGACATATCATCACCTAGAACATGTCATGTGTAATTAATCATCAAAACGTAGTACTCAATCTTGCATCATAACTTGACATATCAAAATGCAAATGAGCACATAAATGGCTCGAGAGTTTCGTAGAGCGAAACGGATAAACCGAAGTTTAAACCCTGAACAAAACGAGTTCGATTTCTCAGGATCTCGTGGCCTCAAGCGAGCAGCCGGGAGAAGGTTATACGTCAATGTGCATATGACTAACGAAACATTACTCTCTTGCCCAACCACAAACAAATTTATGCTCAATTTAGTCAATCACAAATTTCATATTCTCATGTTTTTTTTCTTTTCATTTAATCAAAATGCCATGATACAAGGCATAGCATAATCATGCTCATAATTCAATTCAAAATGTCATGACTTTTTTCGAGGTATAACATGGTCATAATTCATCATACAAAAAGCCATTCGTCTTTCATGACATGACATGATAATGAATCATCATACATTTTTCATACAATCACATTCATTCAATGTAAACAATTTAGCCTTTAAAATAGAAGCATCGTGGAAGACTCGAAAAGGGTTGGGTTATTTTAATAAAAGCATGGTTTAAGACATGGTTTGTCACTTGCCACATGTCTCATTTTTAGGCTCTCAGTTGGTTTCTTTCCAATCAAATTTCAATTTTTACTCCAATTTTTCTCCAAAATTTCAACGGCTCTAGTTAATAATTCCAAAAATCATTTATCTAAATTTCTATTGCCATTGGACAGTAATTTCTACTACCATTAAA